>BGPT01002576.1:62516-92898 GCA_003297045.1 Symbiodinium sp. clade C Y103
GTAATGTAATGTAATGTAATGTAATGTAATGTAATGTAATGTAATGTAATGTAATGTAATGTAATGTAATGTAATGTATGTATGTATGTATGTATATATATATATATATATATGCAGTATTATGCAGTAGTCTTTAGCTCCAAATGAAACTTTGGGCGAACGTCCGCCCCGGAGGGATTATTTTACAAAAGAAAACGCTGCAAATACCTGCAAATAGACATTCAATCGCCAAGATGCTCCAACTATTCTGCTGAGAACAGGGGAGAAACACAAAGAAACAACATCGCATTAGCTTGAGGCTCGAAAAATGCAACCCGAAAACAGGTACAAAGAATGATCTCACAACCTTGTTCGTGCATTTCCATGCATTTCCCCCTTTCTAAGCTAAGCTCAAAAATGGAGCAGCAGAGGGGAGGCATTGGGGAGAGGGTGCAGTGCCTCCCAAAGATAACAAAAGCACATGTTCTGTTGTTGGCATCGCTTTCTCCCCGTTTGCTGTGTGATGCTGGATTTTGATGGATTTTGTCTCTATATACCGGAATGTCTTGTTTGGCTTGCTTAATGCTTGCAGGATATTGAAGGTTGAATCTTTGGTCTGAATGGTATGTGCAGCATTTTGGACGGCAATTCCTGCTCTTGCACTTGTTGTTATTCGTTCTAATGTTTTACTTGCTCTCTGCACAAGAGTTGCAGCATATTGCCAAGAGACCACGAAACACGAAAGGCAAAGAAGCCAAAAGCAACAAAAGCCGAAAACGACTAGCCAAAACTCACAAGAGCAAAACCAAAAAACCAAGCCCTGCCTATGGAAGTTCAAGAAAACTGCCAGGAAACTGATGGAAATTGGCTGCTTGACCCAGATCTGCACTATACTGCTACATATGTCTGAAAATAAGGTATCTAAAATCTCATACTCATAATGTACAGTTTTTCCCCACTAAAGTGGCCATTTGGGGGTACATTTTCAGACACAAATTCAGAGCTCCCGGCACAATTGTTCCACGCTTGTTGCTGACCTGGACTGCTCCGATCGGGCAAAGTCTGGTACCCCTGAACAAATTGGATCGTTGAATCGTGAAAAATGATGATATTACCTGATAGTACCGTCGACAATGAAGATGTCACCAAGAACATGTTTGATTGAAGGGCACACGTTGGAAATGGAAAACATGCCAAGATACGCCCAACATGGCTCTGGTTAATACCAAAACTCTGCGCCTTTTTCCGTGGGTCATGTCGACCCACACCCATCTCTCGGCCACGCCTTCACAGGGTCGTCCCTGATGTTGTCCAACTTGGCTTGCGGTTTGGCAGGCAGTCCAAACCTGGGCGGAAGGGTCAAACTTTAGACCCACATCACTTAAATGGACAGGGCACTTTTAGTACTAAACCCCATCCCAAACCAAACACAGCATTTTTGGAAACAAATAGAGGCAATATTTGATAATGCATCATAGTTATCCAATTTTTGAGATATTCGGAAACAGTGGCAAACAGTCAAGTACGTGGAATATTCATGAAACATATTGAAACACATCGAAACAACATAACAGTCCTTGCTACACCCCAAGAACTAGCGGACCAACAGTCAACTTGACGTCCAATTTGGCATCAACAATATGCGAATGTGCATCTTCAAGATAATCCCTTTCCACTTGTCTTCGATGCAGGTGACAATTGCTAACGTTCATATTTTGTACTAAATACTGGTAGAACCACTTTTGGACCAGGAGGTACCAAAGAATGGAAAACTCAGGTCATTTCTAATACTAAAGCGACTCAAGCATCCTTTTTCTAGGGGCGATATTATCCGAGCCATTCACATGTGAGATCTTTGTACCAACACCATCTTCTCAATCCGCTTTCCATCAAAGCAGCCACTCCAAAAGTGTCTGAGGCTCCGACTGTGCCACAAATCCTGGAACCACTCGGAAAACACCAGCCTTGGATTTGCTGGCCCCAAGCCCCCAAGCAGTCTATGGGCTTCTTTGACGCCTTCAAGTGCCTCCAACTTCAGGGATGACAATCTCTGGGCTCTCCAGACATCATCGTACCAACCTTGCTCAACCAACCTGAGTGACTCCACGGTCAGTTCTAATGCCAAATCCTGCGTGGCATAGAGGATCCGTTTGGCCGTGTTCAAATCTGAGACTCTTGCTTTTTGAACTGCGCTGCGCCGATAGGCGCCTTGTGCTTCCGGAACGACAGGACGATGCTGATGAGATCAATCAAACGCGCAAAACATGTATATCAAAACAATTTCAATACATTATTATATATATCATTAATATGTTTTAATACTATGTACAGTGTAAATACATGTGAATACCTTCAACAGTCATCAACAGTCATCATGTCCAGCATCTGTGAGGACCCGCGCAAAACCACGCACCGAACCCGTGCTTCGTGGCCACTTCATGGCGCAAAAACTGAGCCATCGACCCACTCAGGGTGCACTCGAATCTTGATGGAGGCCTCTGATGGTGAATCGCCTCCAAGATTGATGTCCATGACCTGCAAAACAAGGGAAAATCAATGAACATCGTGAGGTTTTTAACCAGGGTTCAACAGAACCTTTCAACAGCAAGGCATGGAGGGAACCCATGCATAGAAGCATGCTAAAGCATTCATATTCATTCATATTCAGCATTCCACATCAGGTGCTGGGAAACTGAGGGTTGCGCAACATCAAAGTCGGCATCTGCTGCCTTCCATTGTCACAGCAGGTCCCACCATCTGCGAATGCTCTCAACTGTCGCACCCTGTCCCACCTTCGCGCTGCCCGTTTGTGCACCCCCAAGAGCTGCCGCTGCTCCCACGCTCATGAGGCGACGTCGGCCCTGGAGGCAGCTGGAATGAACTCAACACATCTCAACACAAAGTGAAAAACCGGCCGCAAATCAACAAGCCATGCAGGAAGATGGGCAAATGCTGAAACTTCAGTTGTGAATCTATCGATTTTTCTTTTCCGTTGCATTCGTGTTCTATCTTTCCCGAAGAGGACACGACCTCTTGCTGAAGAATTGAAAAGTCAGTGCGTTGCGCCTCCACCGTCTCAGACGCTTCCCTGGTGGTTTCAAGCTGCTCAAAAACTGCTGGCCACTTGCGGCTGCTTGCACCGCTTGCTGCTGCAGCCAATATGTTAAGTGACTGGCAGAGTCGACGGGCTTGGCAAAAAGGTCGAATAGTATCTGGCAAGATATGGCATCTTGAAGAACAAATCTTGGCAGACAGAAGGTTGGCTAAATGGGGATTTAGCCAACTATAATGGGGATATTATGATGTGCTGTTTCTAATGGGATGTATGATATTATCCCTAGTCTTTCTTGATCTTTTTCAATTTAGCTGCAAATATCTCAATGCCAATCTGCCAGTGGAAAAGGTGCCAAATCAACCTCATGTTGCATCCCTCCAGGAATCATACCTGGCCGTGGAAATCCTCCCAGTCATAGATAGTCGACCGTCGACCTATGTCTATCCCAAAATTGAAGAGAAAATCTGCTGGAACCCCACAGTCTTTGCTGGCTACATGGTCTCACCCAGGGCCTTGTGGAGACCAGGCACACCTCATATCGGAACCATCGGAACTTGGCTTTTGGTGTCATCCATCATCTAATTTCCCCTGTATTACTTTGAAAAAAGTACAAACACAAAATGTGAAGCTGAACATGAATACAGTACCTGATTACTGTGTTTCATCGAACTTCAACGTGGATCTGGGAATCTGAGAAGCCGCACCACCAGCAGCGCGCATACCAGTGCATACGTTTGCCGCTGAGTGGACCTCGCTGGCGAGTATCCCTTGCAGAAGAGGTTTCAATCATCCAAAACAGTCGGGCAGCACTGAAGCACTATAGCCCTAAGGACATGACATGGTGCACCTCATCAACAAGAAATCTATGGAATTTATTGATTTGTTCTTGAGCCAAAACAACTCCTCTGAATCGGGACGGGATGGGAAGAACTTCCAAACATGAAATGGCAAAATTAAATAACCGATGCAAAGTGAGGAGATGTCTGTATCCTCTGCACTGCATCCAGAGAAGGCCGATCATCAACAGTGGATCTGCCACACATTCTTTTGGCTCCGCCGACTTTTGAGGCTGGCCAGGTTACGTCGATGTGGTGCTTGGATTGCTTGGGCTACTGGCCATGATCTGTTCTGTACATCTTCCGCGGAGACACTGTACACTCCACCGAGAACTCAAGCGCACTGACCTGAGAAAGGTAGCACAGTAGCACTGCCTGATGGTGGAATTCCCCTCCCAAATCAATGCAAGATATACAGACCTATCAGTGAGTGATCTATCCCCTAAAATATCCTGAAATCCCCTAAAACAGCCAGGTGCTTGTTCTACCCCGCATGCCTCTGCCATCTCAGTTCACCTTGGCATGGGTCTGACTGCTCATGGCTCTGTAAAATCATGTTTGTGTTGATCAAGCAGCTCAGCTCATCACAAACGAATAAATTGCCGGTTGGATATCTCTATATGTTCACATCAAATCAAAACACATCAAAATCTATTTCTTCACTAATTTTTGCTGTACGGATTCTGTTGGTTGAGAGTTGAAAATGTGCTGTGGTCCTGACTTTGAACAGGCTGCTGCTACAACCTTTGCGCATGGCGTTCGATTTCATTTGGGTCCAAATGCCGACCTACAAAACCAACCATGCTAGGCTATGCAATGCATATCATTCCATGCACAGCCATGAGTCAACTTTGAAAGATGCCAAGATGTGCTTGAGTTTCTTTCAATACCTTAACAATCCTTAAAATATTCCGAACTGTTCTGAAGTTCTGACTTTACACCATTTTACACTGTATATATATATATATAAAATCACACATATACATATATAATTGTAAATATATAGTTACATATGTATAATTATGTATATATTAAATGTACATTGCATTATATGTACACATTATATTGTATAGAACTGCTTGCAAGAACTGCGTCGAACTCACTGCACCACTGGGGCAGTGAACTGATAGCACCAGCAGCGCCATGCAGCTCGGAAGACTGACCCAAATCCTCAGCAGACCATTTCTGATGATTTTCCCCACCCATATATGGAATACTTAGTGATACTTGTGGTAAGTGCTTGGGAATGGTTTATGTTCATGGCATTGGGTTGCCACACAAGAAGGCAATCCACCTTTTGAAGAAGTCAAAGCAATTCACAGATCAATTCACCACATCCACTGGCACATGATGCTCATGGTCAGAGTGATCTTGCTGCAACGATTCTGTCCAGCAAACGCCAACCACTTCGTGCAAACCGATGGCCTCTTTTTTCACACTGGCCGTATCAGCTGCCATGACACTTGCACTCGACCCAGGGCTGTCAGTTGTCCATTCACCTCCAAGAGTTGATCTGTCCAGTTGGCACCATTCCGACTTGGGCGAAATGTCAACAGGCGAAGTCGGTCCACTGGCGATTGCCATCTTTCAGATTTCTGGAAAGCATAAGAACTTTGCATCTGTGAAGGAAACTGCGCGAACGTGTGCAGTAATGTTTCTGTGGTCCCTTGCTGGAATTATAGTCATGCACAACTCAACACCGCAAGGGTGCTTGCCTTGGTTCACATTTTCAATGTAACTCAGCCAAGTCGATCTCGACTCGTTGTCTTTCTCGTCATTGCAAGTCATCCTCGTAAGGGTAGTACTCCGACTAGGGAAACTTCCCCATCTCTTCCACCGCATCCTTTTTTTGGCACCTCAATGATTCAGAAAAGTTTTTGATTACCCACTAGAGGATAAAATTGGTTACAGTAAATGAAATTGATACTGGGGTACAGTATGAGCTATTACTGGGTTTACCACATTACTCTTGACAGATTTCATGCTTTTTCACCATCTGCTTGACATCGCAATCTCAACTCTCAAGTGCAGGCTGTTGGATGTACACGACATCCGTGGACTTTAGCTCCCGCAAATGCTGGAGAAATGGTCGTAATTGCGTGTGGCTCAGTTGTTGCGCCACATGCGTCTGATGCCCCTCCAACATTTCCGCACATCCTGGTGTGCCAGACATACACGCCAACAACGAGTCTTCGTATTCCTCTGCATACACCGCTCTGGAAATGGCCCGCTGCAGTGGGCTGTGCTTCAAGAATTCCACATTGTCCATATCAACCTTCAGCGCTTTGGCAGTGAGGTTGCATTCTTCATCGCGATTTGTCGTGCTGCTGTCCAGCCAAATGGTGAAACAAAACCTGGCGGCCATGGCCGGGCGGACCGAGTGCAGCAAAAGATCACTTCGGAACAACACCGCACGGCCCAGAAGTGGGGCAATCACCACCTCAGGCTGTAGAAAAGGATGCAAAACAAGCTCTCCACCATCACCGTCTTTCCAATCTGGATTCAAATACACCAAACAGGTGATCCTCCGTTTGCTAGGTCTTCCTGAGTTGTCATAATGGCAGGGAAAACAACCTCCTTTACCAGCGTTGTGCTGCAGCTTCAGTGTCTTTGCCTTGGGGCCTTCTTCCAATCGCAGTTCTGGAAGCAAATCATTTAGCTGCTTGGCTAAACTATCATCAAATAGCAAGTCGGCGAATCCAGGAAGAAACTCATGCAACTCTTCGTCATGAAGATCAGCTTCAAAGATATTTGGCTTCTCAAATGTGCCGGTGCCAAACTGGAAGCGATGCTGAGTTAACTTTCCAGCATTGAATGCCTCAGCTGCCTCTGTTCTTAAACATAACGCAACAGTTTCTGGGAGGAAACCTTCGATCACCACCCATCCTTGCTCCTCAAGCAGCTTTGCATGGTATGGCTGCAAAGTTTCAGCAGGAAGTGCCATGGCTGCTGGGCCAGTGATGCCTTGAGGGCCAGTGGGCATGAAGCCCATGTGCCTGCGGAGTTTTGGCGTACCCATAGTACCAGCCCAGCTTCACAAAAATTCACCAATCTATAGCATCATATAGCCAAATAGACCCACATATAGTCACTAAAAACAAAAGGAATTTGCTAGGAGCGGCGAAGTTTTCAAGTACTGGGAAAAGAGAGCGTGTCCAGTGAAAAAATCGAATCCGGTCACAGCTTTGTTCCTAGGTGCAGAAGGTCTGGGATCCGTGCGGCCATGCATAGCCGCAAAAGCCATCCTGGCAGCTAGTGAAGTCATACCTCGCTCCCATCGTGCGCACCCCGATCCTTTCACTTGACATACATATGGACTTGCGGCATCTTGCGGCTACCAACTGAAGCAACACCTGCATTGACAAAAAGTTTAAGATTTTGCAGAAATATGCAGAAATAAACTATATTTTGCTGATCACAAGAAAGGTTGCATGAGCTTGCTGGATAAAGCACACCTAACTGCAATGGCGATGCCAGCTCTCTGAGATTTCTACACCACCCATACGGTGACATTCGCAAGAACCTCAGGCTCTTTGCATTTGCTTGGCCTGATCCAAGACGCCCCCGAGTGACACGCACTAGTTTTACAGCACACCTTTGGGCTGGCTGCTGCCTAAAGAATCTAAAGAGAGATGTCATATCATGACATGCTGCTTCCTGGGCGTCGTACAATGTTGCTGATGACCACTTGCAACCACCTGCGAATCTGCAAGGGACGACTGAGCCTTCTTCCTCCCGCAAGAAGATGGCGATCTGGATTAAAAAAAAAGGTTCCATTCTGCAAAGGCAAAGAAACTCCCGGAGGCTTCGCGAGGATTCTTGGGAGATAGTTACTGGGGCCCAACGGCCCAACCATGCCCAACCCCTCTATTCCCAACCACTACAGATGAAACGGGAACCGCACTGCCTCGGACATTTCCTCGGACCTTAGAGCAGCTATTCATCAAGAACAAGGTGCCCACACCTCCTGCGAAACTCAACAAAAATGACTCGGCAAAAGAACAAGAACGGAAAATAAATGCTGTACAGTAAGCCCAAAAGATGGAACATGTTCAACTGACATTAACTTAGCACAATTTAAGTAGGATTTCATTTTCCATCTCTTTTGGGGGTGCTATGGACATCTCCAGCGATCCAAGACCCCTGGCGAGGTGACGTCCATGGGAGCACATTGATTGCGTGGGCTGCCACAGACAGCAGCGTGCCAAAAGTCACCTCGCGATGGCTACAGCCTGAAAAAAAAAACACCGATGTTTGTTGATTTGTTGATTTGTTGATCTCAAAAAAAAGGTGTGATGAACAAATAACAACAACATACAACAAATTTCAACACTAACTTACGAGCCTAACTCTAAGTCAACTTCCTCCCTTCCGCTGGGATCATCTGGGATCCATGTATTTTGTGCCAACCGCTGACGACCTGGAGGACTGGAAACTGCCATGATACAACCTGAAACCTAACCTGGAATCCAAGAATGGCCGCGCCAAACAGGAAAATCATCATCCACTACTTTCCAATCCCATGTTTTTTGGGTTCCGTGCTGGTTGCAGGGGTGCGGTTTCCATCTACAATAGATGGAGTGGCCAACATGTTGCCTCATGCAGCTGAGTTCTTGACCCACTTGGGCCATGGATAAGCATCTCTGGACACAGCCAAGTAGATGGTCCACACAATCCTTGGGAAAAGCATCCCGAGGAAAAAAAAATCACAGGGCAAGATCATGGGAAGAAAGGGATGGATGTCTCCGTATGTCTTGGGCCTTGATTCATCTTGATTCCATGATATTCCATGATATTCCATGAAATGCCTAGGAAGGCTTGCCTTCCTCAAGTTCACGACGATGACAGCCCTGAGGACCCCACACGTTCACAATGGCGATGGCAGAAAGATGCGTACACAACGCTTTCGCAACACCTGATGTCATGCTGCACTGCCTAGAGCTAAAGCTAATCAATGGACCACCCAAAAGAAACTTTAGCCCAGAATCGCACAGAATTGTGGGTTTGTCCAAGAAATAGTGGTATAATCAAGTTTATGGCAATGTTGATAGGGAAAGCTTGAAAGTGGGGTTCAACATGGTTCAACCATTGGTTTTGGTGCTACTGTACCCCATCCTTATCCGTTCTTCCTCAGTTCTCAAAGCTGAGCTTGGCACAGCTTCTGTGAGAAAGCATCTGTCAAGGCAAGGGGGCATTCACATCACCCACATCAACTAGAATCGTTTGATGAATGTTGACGATCTCTTATCAGTTATGTCCATATCCATGGATACAAATCGGGCTTCAAATCCGCAAACACGATCAAGACCTGGTAGTTCAATGAACCTTGGAGATTGTTTTGACCTTGATTTCCAGTTCATGGATGGAATCGAATCCTATCATAACATCCTCAAAGCACCGTGGCCCACGGCGTCCCATCGTCCCATCGTCCAACATCGCCTGTCGGTTGGCCAAACCATTCGGCAATGCGGCAATCAGCGAAGCTTCAAGCCTTGCCATGGCAGAACATTTGACCCCAAAAGGAGGGATCAAAGGGGAAAGAACACTGGAAGAACCATGACAAAACATGACAAACCGATGGATTTTCGACCAAGGCCCTATGTCGATCCAGAGTTGAAATCCCAAAGATCCCAAAGATCTGGAACCATGGATCAACCGCCCATAATGCTCTCATCCACACCAGCTGAGTGGCAGCCGTTGGCCATCGACGTGTTCCGAAGCCGGCTCTGCTTGTGGAGCAGGGGGAGCCTCGGAAAACAGGTTCCAAGAACGGGAGAAAACGATGGGAGTCTCAAATGGCACACGGAAGCAGAAGAGGATGTCATTCATTTTTCTCTTGAACGTCAATCGAGAGCCTTGTTGATCATGTTGATACGTTTGATGAATCGAATGACCGGAAAAATATGGTGATCTTGGAGTGGCGTCATAGATTTTCAAGGATTTTCAGCATTCCACAGGTCTGCAAAGTGTTGCTGGTGTTGTCCCTAAGAACAGCTCGCTAGCCGGTGCCACATCGTAGCCATAAAGGGCTTGTTGTGGTAGAGGTTGCGGCGTTTGCGCCATTGCGATCAGCTATTGGCAGAGAAAAATACTCGGCTTTCTTGGAGCAGGACAGCTTAGTCTGGGTCTCCAACTTGCTCTGGCAGCTAGCTGACTGATCAAAGAATGTCTGAATGTCTGACATGTATATAAACATATATTTATTATATCTTACAGGACAGTAATGTCATATTGTTTCCTCACCAGTGCTCGAGCACGCGTCGCAGTTCCGTCGAGCCACATGGCGGAATATTTGGGGCGTGAGGCACCACAACATCTGCAGCTTGCAGTTTGGAATGGCCAGATTTCTTGGCTTCGGAATGATTATATACAAGTACATTACATACATGTTATTTATATGTAATATATGTATATATATATATAATTATATATATATATATTATATAAAAGGCATTGCCTGCAACAGTACCTCTTTAGAGGTTTATATCACCAAAAATACCCCTTCCATTGGGGTAAAATGGTTCTTTCATGGGGGTAAACACACCCATTCCATTGGGGTAAAATAACCCTTTCATTGTAAAACACCCCAAATTTGGAGCATTTTTAAAAGGACAAATACCCCAAGTTTGAGGTAGTTTACCATGTCTTTGATCATGTAGGTCACTACTGTAGGTCTCTGGCTCATCGGGATGAAGCACTGAAACGCAGCGAGTGGATCATTGCCAGACCCACCATGCAGGTTTACAGCCACATTCCGAAGCCCACGTGGGAAACTTGATCCAAACGTCAGCTCCACAAGGTGGTAGGTAACTTGCCAGCCTGAGACATCCCAAAAACAAGGTGCCTGAAAACTGTAAATACAGGTGTAGAAATCTCGCTCCAGCCCACGTCCCAAAGACCGGGAGAAAGAAACAAGTGAAAGCCAATGCTAAAGATGACGAAATTGAATTGAAAAGCTGATGAAAAACCATGGTAAGATGCTGAAATATGTTGAACAACTCAGGAACCGTACTGGCTTGACAATGTCAGATATGTCAGATGAAGATGGACCTGACACCACCATTATCCGGCTTGCCACTTCAACATTTCTTGGCAACAATATCACCACCACAACCACCCCCAAAAATAGACCTTTGTATTCTTGCAAACCTGCACAGGGCAAAACCACCCCTCCGTTTAGGCGACCCCTAACCACATCTGCGCTCTCCTATCGTGGGGCTGAGAATTAACATCACCTTCCAACAACGCATTGTTCTTGATCCACCCCCTTGACTTCAGCTTCTCATCAGTCCCCGCCGGCAGCACTCCCATCATATAAATATAAACTCGTTGCCCCTTCTCGCTCCAGCACCAATTTATGGTCGTCTTAATCGGGAAAATACAGGACACCGGTGTTGAACTGATAAACCATGGATTTTTTGGTTTCCCCCATAATTTTTAGACCCAGGTCATAAGATAGCACTGCGCTGTCTTTTGAAGGCGCCAGGAGATCTGCACTCCGTGGCACAGCGCGCTTCAGTTCTCCTCGGACGAACCCTCATCGCACCTAGGCAGTCAAGCAACGGATTTCTGACCAGCAGTCTCTTCTAGCGTCCTGGTAGCCACTTGGAGGAAAAATGCAGATACTCTGAATCACTAGGATTATCTATCAGTTACAGTACATGGAGGTGAAATAATCCAGCCTATGCTTGAGCAGGGCCCATCATTCCAGGCCGCCGTGCGATTGAAATTCGTCTTGAGCTGGCTCTCCGCCAGCAATCTCGAAGCTCTGCAGGCTCATCTCGTCCAATTGGCAAGATCGAGACCTGGGTTGGCAGAAAACAACCCGTGCTTTTGTGGGGTAACTTGACTCTTTATCTAACAACCGGTGCCGAGATATTAGCATGTAATAGGGACTTATAATACGTATAGCAACCATATCTATGTAGTAAGACGAAGTATATTGTAATTATCCCTCTTTGTGCTCCTCCAATATCTGGAGCCAGGCAAGCTTGTGTGCCTCGAAGAGCTATCGTGCATTGCACTTATCAACATATTAAAACATATCAAAACATATGAAAACATTGTCCAACATTATCCAAAAACATGTACTGGGGTTTTGGGGAAAGCCATTATCACTCAAATTCACATTTCCCATTGAATGTCGTTCAGTCAATTTTGTCAATTTTTCATATATTTTGATTGCCTTATTATGGTTGGGTCCCATCTGCTACCTATGGTTGGTACAAATGGTCCCAAATTGCCGTTGACCCAGAGTTGACGCATCACAATCGACGTCACATGACGTCACGTCACGCCCGAGCGTCGCCACCCCGCCTGCTCTTTCCGTCCGGAGACTCGGCCTGAAGCAGAGTGACGCGCTGACGAGCTTCTTTGAGTCGATGTTCCACCTGCACTCAGCCATTGGTCAAGACATTGCCGAAACATGCCGAAACCATGGGGGGTTTAAAAAGGAACACCACATTTGCAAGACCAACAGACTGTGATTCTTCTTTAGCAACATGAACTTGGATTTCCAGCAACACCCGTTTGGGTCTTCGCAACAAAAATAATGAGACACCACCAAGAAAAGTCAAGAGATACATGTTACATAGAAATATCATCGGGGCAAACTTCAAAAGGATTTGACCAATCAGACACCAATCAGAATGGAAATTGACACGATTTAACCATTGAACATGGGGATCTACACCACCAAAAACCAGGTGGTTATACTGATACTCTGGTAGAGGGATGGAATGATGCCAAAAATAAGCCGGCAATCTGTCAGCCCGCCAGTCGCTTTCTTTGACCCATATCCACTTTAGCAGCAGCTAACTTCTACAGGCTTGCCCATATCTCTTGAGAATTTCCTGCCTTCAAATGGTACTGTGGTTTGACGGGTTTGGACAACAAACAAGAAACCATCAAAAACATTCAACAACATTCAACAACCATCATCCTGTGCGTTGTGGCTACTGCTTCGAATAAAAAGGAACAGGTGAGAACAGGCGAACAGTGCCCCTTTGGTCAGGCTGTGGAACTCCAAGGGGCCAAGGAAATCGATTCAACTATCAAGCCATGAGGTGCAGACCTGGGGCCCATCCTGGAAATATCTAGAAATGCACTCCCAGGGCGGATCTGATCGTTTTGCCCCATGGAACACATCCAGTGACCAGGCCCAGGGCCCGCACGATCTGGAGTTGCTGCAGCTGCTGGTCCACCTTTGACCTCAACCGTTTTGAGCTCTCAACTCAACAAATCCACTTCAATTATGAGCTTTAGCGGACATTGTCACATGAAGCAATATGGGAATGAATCAAGACCTATGAAATACATTGAAATACCATATTTGGGTAGGTGAACGTGCATTTACCAGCTATTTGGGGCTTCACCAGCGTCCCAGGGTTTTGACCCATAGCCAGATTGATGCATCCAGCACAACAGCTGATCACATATGTATACATATGTCGCTTCACTGCCGTGCAACCCTTGATTTTTTTTTCGGCCTCACTCCGCGACAACACCCTCTTCAGTGGCAAGCTTGAAACGCAAGTTTCCGTCAAGTGCCAGAAAATGTTTGCTTCCTCGAAGATGCGGCAAACCCCAGCTTCTCCAAGGGCAACCACCAGGGCTGCAGACAGAATCAAATGATCCTTCAATTAAGAATGCGCTGCTGGGTGGTGGTTGATTCACCAAGTGCCAAAGCATGCTGGGAACAGGGCTGATCTACTGCAGAAAGAAAAACGCAGGGTGATGTTTTGAAAAGAAATTGAAACCACCAACCAGCCTGTGCTGAGGCATCATGGGTGCCAAACAGCACAGCGCGCTTTAGGCCAATGTCTTGAAGGGGTAATACTCTTCCAGGGCCTTGATAAAAAATGAGATCGGCAAAATGTTGTGGCATTCTACATATTTCTACAGCATGTCTTGCGGTTGCCCGGCATTTTTCCATCGTGCTCCGATCCAACGCCAAGCAAAGCTTCCTTCAGCTTCACCTCTTGCCTGCTGGACCTTCTTCTTGAGAGCAGATTTCTTCTCCTGGAGTTGCCGCAAAGAGCCACGCATCTGCGAGGTCTTGTACTCATGCACCAGCCGGTTGGGCTGTTTGGGATGGTCCATATCCCTGGGGCAGGTCCAAGACTCGAAAGAATTCCATGATGGGATGCCTTCCACCAGCAAAGCGTCGCCCAGAGAACGGCTTGACTCGCTCGACTCACACGACTCACTCGACTCGCCCTCGCTATGGTAGGACTCATCCAGTGGCTCCGGCGCTGCCTCGATGTGGCAAACCTCCATGTGTGGCTTCGACAAGCAATGACATGCGATCAAATCCACCAGCGACATCATGTCACTAACCTCCTCCAGAGAATGCGATTTCTTGTATTTCTTTTTAGCCAAAAGAGCTGCATAGAACACGCAATGGATCGCAATGGGTCTTCTTCGATCCAACATGGAGCACAGTTTGGGGCCAAAACTTTGGATTCTCAGCGAGCCGTCGGCCGCTTGGCTCATCTTGGCTCCCTGCTCATGCAGCCGTCGCTTTTCGTAGAAAGGAGCTGCGCGTTTCACGGAGCAGTTCCAGGTACCTCGGAAAGCGTGTTCTGTCGCGTCCCTGCCAGCTGCGACTGAGTTTATGCCACTTCTCCATGCCTTTCGTCCCCGCGCAAGTGGTATTTGGGCATCTTGGGCTGAGGAGCCGACATCCACTGTGTTGCAAGTCTTCGAACTCGAATCTCCTGCGATTCTACAGCGCAGCAATTCTCTTCCAATGTTTCATTTTAGATCTTGAGGCCAATCAGATTTGCTAGCTGAGATCAACCGGGTGTTCTGTGTGAGGATCGACCCACCCGTTCCGAACATCACATCATCCTAGCATATCCTACTACTATCTACTACTATGATACTACAGTATATATCAGTATATATCCTTTTACATCTTACTATGATGCTATCCTTCAAATAAATCAAAATTGATCTTCAAGATTGGGTCCCCATGAGGAGTCCCCCCTGGCGCCTTCGGCATTCATCCAATTCATCGCGCTTCATTGAAAGCTCCGAGCACGCCAGGTCACGCTGCCGCCTTGAACAGCCAATGACTATCAATAGCCTCTGGTCAACTAACATAGCCAGAGAAAATGACCCATATGACCCACTTATAGTTGATTTATGTTGATTTACCTATTAAAATAGTGATTTTCCATGCCTATGTTAGTTTACCAGAGGGCAACTGCTACTGTACATTAAATGAGCATTGATCGCTTGGTCCATCATCACTTTCAGTGCCAGGTGATACCACCCTCGTTCAAATCAAATGGTTTTATCTGAACCGCCCCAAAATCCCATGGATTGATATGGATTGTAATTACAGTAATCATTTTCCAGGTTAAAGCACAATTTTGGGGTATACATCGTTTTGGCACCACCCCAAATAGCATCCCATGGCGTTGTTAAGGTCCCGACTGCAGGGAGGCTACTGCATCTCCCAACCATGAAACCTGGGTTTCAATTGGGGTACCATTCCAAAAACCCACAAAGGGGTGGAGGCACTGAGTCCATCGATGTTTTTTCATAATATGAATCAAGGTATGAAAAAAAGTTGGGTGATAAGTGATGAGTGAGAACATATCGATATTTCGCCTTTTTTTGGGAAACCTATGACGAAAAAAATTGGAGCTCCCCGATTTCTGATTTGCCGGCCCAAAAATCTTCGTCGCTACCATGGTCGCTACCATGGTCCAATTTGTAGGGATGCACACGTCCCAAACCTCTTCTCGAACCAGCAGCTTTTAGTTTTTCACAGGCAGCACGACAAAAACTTCCAATTATTTCTGTTCGTTTATATTGCTTATCCTAACATATCCCATTATATTCCAATATCCCACCTATCCCCATTCAAGGCTTTCACAAAAAGGGCGCTGGGTAGCCAACTCTAATCATCCGAAGAAGTTTTGGATCGTCACACACTGCATCTACCTCTTCCGCCTTCCGGGAAAACGGAAGGCGACCAACTGGTACTGACCACTGCTTCATGGAGGGGCAACCGCCCTAGGTTTGTCTCTGGTGACCACCATCCCAGGGTCAACGAATGTCAAAGAATACCAAGATATGGGTTTGTCTCAAAAAAGGGATTCTCCTTTAAATATCCTTAAATGGCAAATGCAAAGACACCCATGATGAACTAATCTGATCTAATTTTGGGTTTTGCTGGGTTTTAGGGTACCCAAGTTTAAGATTCTTACACCAGGATTTTCGGCCTTGGCCGGAGCAAGATCTTCCCACTGCTGCTTGCTGAGCGTGTCTGACCCCTGGAGGAAGGCTTCGAAAGCCGCCTCGAAGATGTGTCTTTAACAAATCATCTGGTTGTGTGCTGTACTATGTGATGAAAAACAACATTCAATAATCATTTAATATCATTTAAACACAGGTCACCAGAGAGTACGGCGATGAAGAACACGGGTAATCTGCTTCCACTTTGCGTTCAGAATGATTCCTGACAGGCTGCTCTGATGACTCCTGAAACGCATGCTTTACGGGCTGGCCTCGGCAGTTGCCAAGTTCTTCACAGCAACCTCTCGGCATCGACAAGCAACGACATCGTGAAATCGTGTTTTTTTTACCCAAAAACAGGGGCGCATTGCAACTCACTGGCTGCGTGAACTATGATGAACTTGCTGAGTTTGTCTTGCTCTATGACAAAGCAATTCTTCTCTTCAAAAAAACAGAAAACATATCAAAACTTCAAAACATCATAAAACATGAATCAGTATGGGCCAACTTTGAAGGCTCTGGGGACGCAGTATGTCTTCATTTGATAATCATACCGTGCATACCCAAACCCACGTCAATCGCAACCAAAACTACCTCCTGCCTCCAGCTTTTTGTTCACTTCATCCAGCTCCCCCTGCTGATGAGCAAAGTCCTGTCATCTGTTCATGGTGACTGCCAAACTTGGAACCTCAACCCAGACTCACCCAAAACTGGGTTGACATGGGTAGTTTCCTGCTCCAAATCAGAAGGATCAGCAAATACCAGGGTCTTAAAACCTGGCCCATGCTGATTGCTTCTACACAGTTGTCCATACAACAGGCTGTGGCTATAAGTTTGCTGAACTGCTCAGCCTTGAGAAACCACACGCATCAATATGCTGCATAGAACCCCCAGCCCGTCTCCCGGGCATTGCCTGTACGGCCTGCTGCCAGAGTGCACGGCTGTCATAGTAGCCTTGAGCTCGTTCTATGACTGGCCGGCCGATTTCCTGGGACCCCCACAAGCCACAGTCCCTACTTTTGCACCATCCCATTTTGATGATCTTCTGGCTACACCATGACTTGACCCATGTCAAACCAAATTCACATGGCTTTATCCATGCGTCCAAGTACTCTGGCTGTCCTGCATGAGGGAGTTGAATTCAGCTACCCAGTCTGTCAGAGTCTTCATGTGGACCTGCGCTTGCAGGAACCAGGGATGACCCGAGCATCTCCCAATGATTGCTGTCAATCGAGTTAATGGCCAAAGACATTGGGTGAATTTCGTTCCGAAAAAGGTGTCTAGGCTTGGTGATTCGCTGAAAAAATGCTTCTTAAAGATCTTTAAATATCTTAAAGTCACTAGTCACTACAGTACATGTCAATCACATTCACTTATTCATAAAACAAAGCAATTCCGGAAAGGCAGCGTGATGACAAAAACTCAATTTTTTTCCAACACAGTGTAGAGAAATAAAACAGCATCATCCTTGCCCACCTCATCCACCTCTTGGTATTCTGCTAGGATTGCTGCTGCTTGACGTTCAGCCTGCGATACGACCGCGTCCTCTCGGAGAACAAAAGCGTTTGAGCAGTTTCCAGTTGTGGATTGACTGTGCCCAGTTAACTGGGAATTTTGCATGGGAATTTTGCTTCTTCACCCAGTTCGGGAGAAATGAGCTTTTTAACCCCAGTCAAACAACCATCATTTCTGGGTATCTGACCCACTGTTGCTGCCTCAGACTCCACTCTTGCTGCGTTCAGACCCCGATTTTGCTGCTCAGAACTCTCCTGGGTGCTTAAAGATAATGTTCTAGTGGATTTTGACAAGAAACCAAGTATTTCTACAAGTACCATCCAAACATGGACATGTCCTCTACATCTGTACATCCTCCCAAACAGAATCTGGGAACCTCTCCCCCCCCGCAGGGCCCAGCCGCCGGCTCAGAGCCTCCAATAGCTCTGCTTCCTTCTCGGGGAGAACCATGTTGGACCTGAAACGCAGCTGGACTTTGGGTCCAGCCATTGGAGACAAGCAGTGGAAGTGCTTCTGGAGGTCACCAGCATTTCGCAGGTCCCGGGTGGGCAATTGATGAAGGTTCTCAACCACATATACAGTATCTTACCGGTAGATATCGGTAGTAATCTTGCATCATATCTAGCATCCGAAGCACGTTTGCTTTTAGCCACTGAGAATTAAGACATCCACAATTTCGGGTGTGGGGGGGTTGACCGTCGAATTCAAACATGGGCTCATCAACTGGGCTCAGAATCCCAATAGCTGGCTCGGTGCCTTGTCAGGAAGCCACTTGGTAAACCTGGTGGAACAGCATCGCGCTCTTCCCCAGCCTTCACGACACTGGGAGGAGTGTTGAGTTGGGCACCAACAAAAAAACATGCGTTTCCCAACTGTGGAAGAACTGAAACCTAGTACAGCATAAAAAATGATCTTCATCACTCTTGGATTGTCAAAAGAAATTCTCAGTGGCCAAAACAGCATGGAAGCTGCCTCCTCGTCTTCAGCAAGGCCTCAGCTAGGAGGAATCTGACCAGGAACTTGGCACCGCCCCGAGCTGGTGCCATATGTGACATCCGAGAGCCCTGCTGGTCTCATCTGGTTTCGATGCAGCTTCAACTTTCCGCTTCTGCCAGGTAAATTGCATGATGAATGCAAAGATGCTCTTTCTTTAGCGAAAGTGGGTGGCACTTCAACTGAACCGGAAGTGCCACATCTTCAACAACAAACATGAAACATCATTAAACTTTATGGCTAGTTCCTGGAAACAAATAAACAAATAAAAAATAACATCAAATAAACATATTTTCAACACATTCTCCTCAAGTACCAGAGATTTCTGGCCCCCTCTATCTGCCTCCACCAACAGCTTGGCACCCTCAGGCGTCAGGATCTGACGCGGAGGTGCCCGGTGAAGACTTTCGCCAGGAAATGACATGGTTTCCGTCTTTTTATATATTTTTATGATTTCTTTTTGATAGGGAAGTCCAAATACTCCAAATCATTTGGGTTAAATATGCTTAAGTACGATTATATAAATGATATTAGGGAAATATGGGGAAAATGATCTGAAGCCACATGTTTTTTCTTTTCAGGGAAAACCATCTACAAAGAGAGGCACGGAGAACAGCCTTCTCCAACGGATGCTCCTCCAAACACTTCAAGACCTGGCAGGGATTCGAGGGGGATCTGGGGGATGTCCTCCTACATTTGGGGCCCAGGGTTGTATTGGGTTGTATTGGGATTTCCCATAAATTTCCATGGATTTCCAATAGGGGTAGAGTATGGTACAGTACCTTCCCACTACATCAAATCCATGACACTGCAGGCTTGAGCTCCAGGTTGCTTCGTCTGTTTCTAATTTCAGCATGCTTCGGCTTGGTCTTCTTGTCAGTGGCTCTGCAGATTTTCTGACCGTACTGCTCCTACAGTCCCTACAGTCCCTACAGTACCTACAGTCCCCTGTTTCTCCACGAAATTCATAATGGATGCAAGTCCCGAGAGATCCCTGGAGCCTCTGGGTCAGCCCAAGGGCCTTTCACAGCTCTCATGCAAGACAAAGGATCCTTGGCACACAAGAAGTAAGAGTAACTCCCTAAATTGAATGTGTGGTAATTCTCTTTGTAGGCCTCCTGAAAACACGCAAGAGAAAGATAGAGAAAGTACAGTTAGAGAATATGGTGTGCAAGCTTAGCAAACATGACACGGTATCACCTGACACGGTCACTACACGTGTACCCCTTTGAAGGACTTTAAAAGGCAGGAAGGTAAGCAGGAAGTCGAGAAGCCTTCCAATGGACTATGATGGAATCCCTCTGACTTGAAGGTGAGTCTGCGTGTCATGACTTTTCTTGTTGAATCCAGGCATTCCATGGAACATTCAAACATTCTACTCTTTTTTGATCTCCAAGGGCCAGGCTTTGTTGTCGCACATGCATTTTCCACCAAACATTGCAGGCCTCAGCTGCAGGCAAATGCTATGTCTATCTATTCTCTTTGTCTCATCAGCACAAGCTTCCCCCTTCACCACTGAGCGGACAAAAAGAGAATCGATGTCAAATTCATGGAAATGCCTTTTTTGGTTCTACTTCAAAGTAAGGAATTCCACGAATTTCCATAGATTGATTTCCTCCTAGGCATTTCGCTTTCCCATTGCAGCCTTCAGGAAACAAAAAAAAATGATGCCGCTCAGGTCCTGGCAATTGCTCTGCATCCACCAATTCCAAAAGGCACCTCACATATGCCTGGCCAGCTGCGAGAGAAGTGGCTACGTGGCTGTTCATCTCGGTTCTATTTCGGCCGTGGAAACAGGCGCACCAAAGGAAAAAGCAGTGTCTGAGTACCCTCTGCATTGGTTTTTGGATCCTCCGCCTTCATTGCACTGCATCTTTGGATCCTTTTTCCAAAAAGCTCTCTAAAACCGGCATGTTTATACCATTTCTCTAAGTCAATTCACCACCGTGTCACCAAGAAGTGCATTGAATCCCCCAAAATCGTGTCTTGTTCAAAAGGACAGCCTTAGTTTCAACAGGTCAAACCATTCACACCAGCAGCACCTCCCGTTGGTCGCTGCCAAAGATGGAGATTTTCGCCACCGTCTTTTCGTCCAATTGCGGTTTCACGAAGGACCAGGCGATGCTGAAGACTTTGGGCGCGTTGATGATCACCATCCTGGATCGGCATGGAGGAGCCACCAACGATGTCAAGAATCCAGGAATTGGAAGGGATTGATCTGAGATAGTTTTCAAGTGTCAATGCGCAGGAACCACAAGAGTTCCTGCAAAAGACCCTTCAACTGCTGGTAATCCTGGTGATCGTATGATTGTCAGGGCAATATCACACACACACAATCACCGGGCTAGACCCCGGTCACTGGCCATGTACCAGGATTGACCTCTAAGTAAGAACCCTGGTGACCTGGCTATTACCTTTGAAGGGTCCCTACTCTCATTACTGTACTGGGGTTGTGGTTGCAACTTGAATATATATATATATATATATATGTATATATATATAGTTGAATTATATCTAGGAACTCCCAGGCTACTCCCCAATTTTTGGCACTTCGAATCCTAGCTCATCATTCTAGTGGGATAAAGGACCGAAGATGCAGATTTAACTAGCAAGACTGGTGACCTTTGCGATCGCTGAAAGTTGGTGATATCCATGGAAATTACATGACTTGGAATGTCCCCCACTTTTGGCCAATGAAACGACACCATCCCGCTGCTTGACTCCTCCCACTGCATTCGGGGTAGTGATTCTGCAACATCGTGACCACATCCTTCAATCGTCATGGGAAGAACCGCTGAGTGAGCTGTGTGGAAAAATCACATCATAAACCTCAGGGTATCTTTGTTTCATTTTTTTCATGTGATTTTCAGATTTTCCCTAATTTACCACATCCTACATGTATTCTTCATGTTCGATCTTCGTGGGAGGTACGGGATTTACAGCTGTCCTTCACGACTTTCCGCGCTGTCGTGTGGGTGACCTTCAGACTGCGAGGTCCAACGCCATGTGAGATGCTGAAAATGGAAGTTGTGCAGCTAGCCCCCCCAAAAAGGGCATCAAAGAATCAAATGATTTCGGAATGCATGGTAATTTTAGATATCTTAAAATACTTTACATAGACCATTTTCCAAAATTGCAATTGCTACGAGTACATTTGAGCCATGGCCAGTATCCCCAATCTGGGTTCAATGCAATACGGAAGCTCAGCCCCTCCAAGTCCATGATATTCAGGGACCTGAAGGAAGTTGAAAGTCTCTGGGTGCAAAATATTGGAGAGCTGGTGGGTGGTGGTGCCACAAAAAGATACCAGTGATTTACAGTAAATCAATGTAATTCAGAATGGTTGAACATCTAGGGTAAGACGATGGCTCTGAGTGAATGAAGCCCGGAAGTGTGTGACAAAATGCAGACAGGCGTCTTGTCAACGACCTCACCACGCACTAAAGTGCAAGCCTCAGTCAGTGAGCCGTGAAGAGGTTGGTCAGATTTCAAGCTGAGCAGAATCGCAATGCACTGGGAATGGTCAAACACAGGTTCTGGCCCTGGTGAACATGCTGAGAAAGAATAAACATGGTTGACCCACACCTCAAATTTAAAGAAAACCAGTTGGTACGATAGGACGCCCACGGGTAGTCGTCGCCGGATCTGAAGTTCTGTCTGCGCATAGACATACCTCTAATCGAACGGCTGCAGCAGCTGGATTCTGTTGGAATTCATCATCTGAAAGCTACCATCAAATACATTCAAATAGCTGATTGAGTAAGAAATTATATGAAATTATCCCAGCCGTAGTGATCCCCTTCCTCAATGTTTAGCACTAACATCAAACCTGGTTTAGTATCGGGCCTATCATTTTGGTGTGCTTAAAATTGGGGGGCATTCAACCTCAGTTTGAAGGGGCTATCCTTCGTCTGGGGCATTGTTTTCCATCCATGTCCCCCAACTGCGGAGCACTGCAGGATCCGTTCACAGGTCGTGGCCTGATAGACCAATGAAGCATGCGAACGTGCTTGGGACAAGGATGGGAACGAGAGTGAGGATGATCAAAAACATCAAAGGAGAACACCGTAATCAACAATAACAATACCAATAATAATCATTATTATAACAACTACTATCATGCAATAATAATAACAATAATCATGATAAATGATGGAAATAACATGCAAGCAATAACAACAGGAATAACCTGAACAAGAACAAGAAGAATAAAAGAACAAGAAGAATAAAAGAACAAGAACAATAAGAATAAAAGAACCAGAACAAGAAGAACAAGAATAGCAAGACGAACAATTCAACAAGAACAGAAAAACAAGGAAAACAAGAACAGCCACAGCCACAATGCCCTTCCCCACGACCACAACGACGACAGCCATCGCCTTGAGGAGCCGCGGCATGTCGATCTGCCCGGGCCGTTCAATGTACAAAGGACCTGGGCTGATGGTTGAGCCACACATTCCAAGACATATGTCAACTGGAACAATCCTATGAACAAGTATATGAAACTAACAAACAGGCCACATTTTGATACATCTTGGATTATTTTTGGGATCAGTGGAGTAAACAATAGTCACTCACCGCTTCGAGGCAAGTCTTGCAACTTTCGGTATGGAATACCCTTAACATGATGACACCATCTGCAATTGCTTTCGACTTCTCAAATGCAACTGTTTTTATGTCTTTGACTCTGGGAGAATTGACAGACACCGTTCTCGAAACTGAGCCTGCGACGCCCAAGTTTGTCCGTCCCATGGTAGGCCTGGTGATATATTCCGCTGGTTGATCATCAATGGCATCTTGCAACCAGCAGACTGTGGTTCAACGTTCACCAAAATGAGCATATATGCGGATAGCACCATTTGGAAACATTTTGAACCATGTTAAAACTATCCCGTCTTTGTGGGAACATGTGGAAATACCCTGATGACTTGATATACTTGATCTATAAAAATCCAGCACGTCTTCAGCGGCTTCCACAACCTGTGGATAGAAGCGCTTGATGTGAACCTCGCAGCAAATGAGGAAAACATCTATTCGCCAAGCCATTTCCAGTGGATCGAAGGTTGTAGATGGTCAGCTATTGCAATTGATCCAGCATTTAGTATGGTACTGACCATGCAATCAATATTGACCATGAATGTAACCCAGAATATTATGATGAGTTATTGCCAGATAATTGATCAATACTGACCACGCAAAACTCCCAAACTTTTTTGTGACCTGGGGGTCTGACGGGGCGACGAGACAGAATCACAGATATTTCTCGGAATGAGTTGACCTCAAAAATAATACATTGCGATGAGGAATAGAGAGGAGTTCAGCCCTGAAAATGACCTGCTGTTTCTGGGACCTTTGGCACCTCCCTTTTCCCACTCCACGAAGAAACTCTCCCAAATGGAGACCTCCTCAGGGAATGGATCCTTGAGCAACTGAGACATGTTGGTCTCAGCCAGCCACCTGCAACAGCACCATGAGTCGAGCTCGTCGAGCTCATTAGATCTAAGAAACAAGTGGGCTCAAGGTGGTACCATGAAAAAGTGGAGGTCAAGTCACAAAATAATTACTGTAGTTGAAGAGCTACCATTCGGAACATGGTTTCAGGATGTTTGAGGTTTTACCAACAAAACCCAGCAGCAACTTCTCAACTTGCAGTATGTTTTGTCTGCAGTTTGGAGGCGTTTCAGACATCATGGACTATGGCCATCAGTGACACGGAAGAAATCGAGCACCTGTAGTGGCCTTCCAGCATTGCAACCGCTTTCTCCACATCCCACCTGTAGTGGCCCACTGGGTTCCACCAACGAATCGGAACACAGGAGGCCCAGCTTCCAGGGATCGGAAGCGGTGCTCCAATGGGACAGAGCTACATTTTCTGCAGGTCCAGCAAGAGACCAAGTTCCAAACTGCCGTGCAATGAGGAAGCGGACCAGCATGTGGTCTGAGCGTAGGTATGAAAGCCTGTCCTGACAACGGCACGTGGGAGGCGGTACAAAAGAACATCTCTCGGACTCCATGTTTCAGGTTCCAGAGTCTATTCCAGTAGGCGTGCACACAAGTATTGTTCCTATCGAAAAGTGTTTCCCGGAACAGAAATAATTGTCCGGAAACGAGGACCATCCAACTTCTAGGAAGTCCAACTAAATACAGAAACAACAAACCCAAACCAAGACCAGAGAATTGTAGGAAGTTCCAAATGAAGCATCCCACATCACACTTGTCCCTCAAAAACCTGTGTTTCATGTTGTTTCCCTTACAAAAAAAGAACCACTTTGGAGGCAACTGCAAAGGACATCAACAATTTGGGTATTGGATCAGTCAAATTCAAGGCCCATTTTTCCAGCAGTTTTTTGAGTCGCCACTTTTGACCCAGCACTATGTTGGTTGAGACGCCTCTTCTGAGCCGGGTTTTGGCCCTTGCGGTCCATTGACCCGCGACCTGACCGCTTCCAGTCGAGCTTTGCCATCCTTGGATGTGTCAAAGTTGGGCACTGAGGAATGGGGATTGGTTGCAGTACAGCAAAAAACGAAGTGAATTTGATATTCCATGTAGTTGACCGTGCATTTTGACATGTACTATCCCATACCTATCTTGGCCGGGATGCTTCTGCTTCTGACTCTCCACTGGATCGAAAGAAAAGCAAGAAATACCAGTAGGATCCCGGAAAGCATCTACTGGATTCTACTGGCATATTCTGACAACAGGGTGAGCCCTTACCCAGCCCTTGGCACTTTTTTCCCATAGGAACTCCTTTGTTTGGGCCCTGCAGGATTCCCCTCCTGCACTACATCAAAACCTGGAATGAATCCCAACCAGCTGAGCTTGAGGCCACCCCTTTGGGGATGGTCTTGAGGTTGTTGCCTTGGGTGATGCAAGTCTTTGATGGACCCCTGGGTGAGTTGGGACCACCAGCAGGCAATGAGAAACCCTGGATGAACCAAGATTTCTACATGATTTCAACCCAAAAAAAGCTCAGAGTTTCCATTCCGGCCATTGGCAAGCAATGCCCTGGCCGCTAGCCCGCTGCCCTTGAAGCAATCCCCGTGCTGCCGGCTGGGTCTGCGTGCCCCACATCGACTGACATCGGTGCCCAGGCAACGAGAAGTGGATGTCTTGAAAACAGATTTCTTGCAACTGACGGTCTGAGGTGCATTTTGATTCATCAAAAGGCAAAGAAACTACGAAACAAACTGGATCTGAAGTGGACGTTTGGCTAAACTTGGTCCAATCAACCAAACGAGCGGTAGGTGAACAGTAGCAAAGGCTGCTTGACCAAGGCATGGAGTAAAGAATGTAAAAAGCTGGCTGGTTGCCACGCAATCAAGATCATGTAGATCGGTTGAGCCAGGCTGTCTGTCAATTTTAACAGGTTCAGAATGAGTCTCTGCTTTTGATGGAAGCATAGCGCAACAAAGATTCATGGATTTTGGAATCATGTTTCATCGCCCACACTTGTGCAAATATGCCAACAGCTCGTGGTGAAAATACTGCAAGGGGCATGTTGCTGCATTAAAACTTTAAACATCTTTGAACTACATCCATCTTACCATGGCCAAAAGCCAACAACATGCGTTCCAGCTCGAACCAATCAACAGTTGTCCTTCCTGACATATTTGGCTTGCTCACATCCAGTGTCAGCCTTTCCAGAATGTTCGCTCTGGTACCCAAACTTGGCAGTGGAAAACCTCCCATTTCTAATTGTGGATGATTTATGTCTGGACATACAGGCATTTCCATCGATGTTTCATTGCCATACATGCATAAGGAAACAAGAATGTGCCCTGATTTTTTACCAAAGTGCTTTGTTCATCCCCCAATTTTGATTGTTTTGATGGTCGCAGGGGTATGAAAGTCTGTATGAACCAATGCCAACTAATGATTCCAATCCTAAATGGAGAGTATGGTGGACCAGGTTCCATCCTAAGATATCCCAGCCTATCCCAGCCCATCCCAGCTAAACCCTCACTTGGGGGATGGTATTTACACCACCTATTTCTTGTGAAAGTGGGTCAAAAATCCCAGTTATCCCAATCATGATCCCTACAACCATCCCATAATTCCCCGTTCATTGCTGTGTTTACCATGGCCTTTATCAACGTCATCTCATCATGGCTGCCATCGCACAGATGGCTCACATCGCTCCGAGGAAGAGTCATGTTCTGCGTGTCTCAACGCTGGAGAGCTCGCCTCACCTCAGGAGACCCAACAGCAAGTTGTTTATTTTATGTTATTTTTTGTAATATTTTCAATTTTATTTTTGGTGTTCATTTTTTTCATGTTTGGCAAGATCAGGGAGTGGTCCCTGATATTGCTTCCCTTAAGCCTTAAACCAATCCAATGGGCCAATAGCCACTGCTCCAAAGCTGAGCTGGTCGGACCTTCTTTTTAGAATCGTTGTCAGGAACCTTCACGACCTGAGGGCTTCCACAGACTTCTGGTGGGAGGTTTCGTTCAATGACTGGCTATAGTTGTCCACTCTATGTAAATGACAGGCTATAACGGCTACAACTACTAGACCAAATAATACCAAATATGGAAGTGAATTTCATTGACTATCATCATGGACTTCTCCATGTTTGGCCTGTTCCCCCCCCCTTGCACTTCTCTGTTCTCCTGAGTCTGCGGCCAAGGTGTGCTGATACCAGGCCTGACACAGGTCCAGATGCCTGAAAATCTTCTAAGCTCTGGATGAAATGAAAGGCAAAATACACTTTCAAAGTATGACTACCACTGGATTATATGTGTTTTGAATGGTTTAAACTTTTGATCAAACCAACATCAGGACAGTTCAGGATGGTTCGACTGCTTCAACCAACAGAAATTTGGAATCATGGCGCTGCGCCTTTGGATCTGGCTTGAACTTGCTGCTGTGTGGGCTTGCAGCAGGCTCCCCATAGTACCTCTCTCTCATGCCCAGGACGCACGAAAAAGGTAAGTGAAACGGGCGATGATGGCGATGAACAAATGAATGTGCCTAACCAATCCTAACCATAGATGGCAAATTATTGGATCTGGGCCCAAGTATGGGCAAAAGATTGAACTGGCCATTGAACTGGTGATGGGACTACAAATGTCAACATGTCAGAACGGGGTGAACTGAAGCCACTCCCAAGCGGTGCTGGGGATGTCCATGATGGATGATGATCCGTCGGAAACCAGTGGGGAAAGAGCTGGTTGAATCCATAAACCAACCTATTATCAAAGATGATTTGGAACCAGCATACAACCAGTGATAAACCATGAAAATTTGGATCATGTTCAATACAAGTTGATGGTTTTCTTGAGATCCATGCAACTTATGAGACATTTGAATCCAACCCGCCCAGGGCACCGTTTAAAGAACTGATCCTGAGTCCAGGGACATGCTGGAGCCTTCCATGTCCACTGCTTTCGTTGATGAATGATGTGGTTAACCCAATGCCAGAAAGCATCCCCAATATTACCATAAAGGGGAGGTGTAAAAAAAACAACAAATGGTAGTTGTTTGTTGGGTTGACCACATTTTTATGATCCATTTGAATAGATAGCGTTTGGATCTTCCATCTCCCCCAAAAATGGTGGCCATTTAGATTTGTAGATATACCTGGCTGAATTACACAATGTCAACACCTGAACATGATTTTGGGCTGGTACTCCCTATCCATCATTCAGGGCTGGTTCTCCCTATCCATCATTCATGTCGAAGTCTTACTCATCACAAAATGCACAAGAAACAAACAACTTTAATGAATTAGTATGCTCATATGTATGCATAATATTGTATAATATGTACATACATACAGTTACATACATGAGCATACATGTGTATATAATCATGGACATCTCCTTGAGCACTCTGAGGTCTTGACCATTTCCATAACCGACTTGTGTGGGCTTGCTGCTGGTGCTTCAGCACCCATCTGCAGCGTGACCGGGCGATTGAAGTCCGGGCTGCTCTTCAGGGCCACCGTCGTCGTGGCAGTGCTGCCACTGGACGTCGCCATGTGTCACCTGCGGACGGCTGCCGGGGGCTGGGGGATATCCACTGGAGGAAACAATGGCACTTGTTTGGGGAAAGGAATGGAGATGGATGGACATGAGATTCTAAATCATCGGATGGAATTGGCTTCCAAATGCTATATCCACATCACATGTGAAGGTGAAAACCTTCCATCCCTGGAAAATTGGATATTTGCCGACACCTCGAATATCACTGAGAAGACATTGGGGGTACTAACGATAAGTATCAGAATCGGATGGTTTGCGTCACAAAACAGCCAGAGAAAAAGAGCAGCTCATGGGATGGTATCTGATGGATTGTATATGACCAAACCCCCCCTTTGATGAATAAAATTTGACCAAAAAAAAAATGAAGCCAATGAATGAGCAAAGCGTTGATCCCTTGCAGCCAAGCAACTGGAGCACCTGGGCAGCTGCCCAAGCGGCTACCAGCTGGCTTCTTGCTGAAGCCCATGCGNATGAATGAGCAAAGCGTTGATCCCTTGCAGCCAAGCAACTGGAGCACCTGGGCAGCTGCCCAAGCGGCTACCAGCTGGCTTCTTGCTGAAGCCCATGCGGCGGAAAACATGAAGCTTTGCCCTTTGCATCTGCTCCCAGCTGGGTTCAGCTTCAAAGTAGGGTACCAAACAACGCAATTTTTCTGGGCAATCTGGATGCGCTTATTTGGCAAGCATTATCTTATTATATAATATACATAGTCTTATATATGTTGAGCTTTACCTGGGTCCCTCATCAGCCGCTAGGATTTTTTCGCAGCAGCGCGCTCCACAAGTCTTCTAAGCAATCCTGTGTGCCATAGAAATTCTATGGCACACACTTCAAATCCTGTGCAAAGCAATCCTGTGTGCCACACAGGATTGCTTTGCACAGGATTTGAAGAGAGCCAAAGGTGAATTACAGTACTCACCGCCAAGGAATTGGTGCCATCGAACCGTGCACGGGTTTCGATGTAAGACGGTGAGTGCCCTGTACGACTGATTGAACTTCGACCATTGAGACTACTGAAACAGAAAAAGAACAGCCCGTTCCAGTTTGGCAGGTAGAAAGGCTCACCAATCACAAAAGCCCAGCCGCAGAGGCTGGGGCAAAATGGTCTTGTGTTGTGTTTTGTGTTGTACTGTGTGCAGTGTGAGAAAAATTCATCCGGAGCCCTTTCAAATGCTTTTGAATGTGTCAGCAGCTGCCTTTGGAACCTGTCCTGGCTGAAAGATGAATGATATGACATCAATCATGCACTGTGACTGTGACATGATGTCACAGTCACATTGCATGACTCAGCGCAGATTTCCTGCCAAGGTGACGCCACACGGCAGAGTTGTCCTTGGTGTCAGGATCCATTCAATCTCTGGGGCAAGAAATAAAAAGACCTCTAGCGGATTGGTTTTGGTGGTTGGTTACCGGAATGATTCCCATTGAAGGGCATAAAATTCTACAATACTGTTCATCCGAAATGGACATCATGGANGCGGATTGGTTTTGGTGGTTGGTTACCGGAATGATTCCCATTGAAGGGCATAAAATTCTACAATACTGTTCATCCGAAATGGACATCATGGACATGAATGGACTACATACATCTAATACATCTAAATAGCATGCGATGTTGATCTACCATTCATGTCGAAGTCTTACTCATCACAAAATGCACAAGAAACAAAAAACTTTAATGAATTAGTATGCTCATATGTATGCATAATATTGTATAATATGTACATACATACAGTTACATACATGAGCATACATGTGTATATAATCATG
>BGPT01002576.1:92963-109927 GCA_003297045.1 Symbiodinium sp. clade C Y103
ATGAATGAGCAAAGCGTTGATCCCTTGCAGCCAAGCAACTGGAGCACCTGGGCAGCTGCCCAAGCGGCTACCAGCTGGCTTCTTGCTGAAGCCCATGCGACGGAATGAAAACATGAAGCTTTGCCCTTTGCGGCTGCTCCCAGCTAAGTTCAGCTTCAAAGTAGGGTACCAAACGACGCAATGATTCTGGGCAATCTGGATGCGCTTATTTGGCAAGCATGATCTTATTATATAATCTTATATATATTATGTTGAGCTTTACCCAGCTCCTGTGACACAACCTGGGTCCCTCATCAGCCGCTAGGATTTTTTCGCAGCAGCGCGCTCCACAAGTCTTCTTTGCACAGGATTTGAAGAGAGCCGAAGGTGAATTACAGTACTCACCGCCAAGGAATTGGTGCCATCGAACCCTGCACGGGTTTCGATGTAAGACGGTGAGTGCCCTGTACGACTGATTGGACTTCGACCATGAGACTACTGAAACAGAAAGAGAACAGCCCGTTCCAGTTTGGCAGCTAGAAAGGCTCACTAATCACAAAAGCCCAGCCGCAGAGGCTGGGGCAAAATGGAAGTGTTGTGTTGTGTTTTGTGTTGTACTGTGTGCAGTGTGAGAAAAATTCTTCCGGAGCCCTTTCAAATGCTTTTGAATGTGTCAGCAGCTGCCTTTGGAACCTGTCCTGGCTGAAAGATGAATGATATGACATCAATCATCATGTCACAGTCACGCAGACTTCCTGCCAAGGTGACGCCACACGGCAGACTTGTCCTTGGTGTCAGGATCCATTCAATCTCTGGGGCAAGAAATTAAAAAACCTCTAGCGGATTGGTTTTGGTGGTTGGTTACCGGAATGATTCCCATTGAAGGGCATAAAATTCTACAATACTGTTCATCCGAAATGGACATCATGGANGCGGATTGGTTTTGGTGGTTGGTTACCGGAATGATTCCCATTGAAGGGCATAAAATTCTACAATACTGTTCATCCGAAATGGACATCATGGACATGAATATACTACATACATCTAATACATCTAAATAGCATGCGATGTTAACCATTCATTTGAGCGTAATTTGGACTCACTCCCGGAGCGACTTGGCAGCCTCGCAATGTCTACCGCCGCCTTGGGAGAGGATTCGACCTGGCCACAGAGATGCTGTTGTCCAAGTATCAACCATAGCTATACCCCACTTGTATACATATCCATATATATATATATACATATCCATAAATATATATATATATGGATATATATACATGGATATATGGGATAAGCCACTTGGGGGACTTCCTAACCAGGATTATCAACCACTTGCGATCCGTGGGATGATCCTCCAAGTACTGTGACCCGTAGAACCCCACTTCTTCAAATCTCCCTTGCCACCCTTCTTGTGTCTTTTTTTTGATATGTTTCATGCGTGTATATGTATATACATGTAATATCATATGTAGTTGTATATGACACAAGACACACACGCATGCATCACAAGTTATCATACAAGTATTTACAGTATTAGATCATATCTACTGTAACACCGGTAGTTGGAAGAAACCAATTCATTTTGAGCTGAGCCACTACATCGTCCTGTCGGTTCTTCTTATCACGTGCTGCCTTCTCTGCCTGCAAGGCCATTTCAAGGTGAGCGGCCCCAGTGCTGGTCCATATCCCATGGCATGATCCAACCATGTCCAATTAAGGAGACCGCTTCCAACTACCATGAAGAAGGAAACCGTTTGAAATTCCTCATATGTTTGTATATGTCCCAAACAGGTCGTGTCATCGTTGGTGAACATACATGTATTATATATATATATATTATTTTGATACTGAAGTGACACTGAAGTGCACATGATCTCATCTCCCGTTCTTCCATCCCCCCAGGAAATGGGGATTATCTCAAACTTTGGAAACCCTTCGCCAAACACGTCCAGAAATCAATAGAATATCAGGCAGACTCATCATATCTCATCATCTTCCACATGAAAATTACCACAAAATCCATCAACGGACCATCTTTCCGGGCGAACCACCCCCCCAATGCCTCACGCTGCTCCTGCGCCATGCGGCGAAGCTTGGCACGATGGGGAACGGCAGGTGCCTCCTGGCCCTTGCCTCCGCGGCCTCGACTAAGCGGCTAGGGATGTCGTAGGGGGAACCCCCAAACCACTGGGATTCAATGGCGATATTTACTGGGGATATCTGCTGGGGATTTATGGGGGTGGTTATTCTCCAACTTTTTTTTGGGAGGGTGAGCATCTTTGGAATTGACATGGAGTTGAGGTGATTTACCATGGGGTAAACTAACATAGCAGTGGAAAGTCATAGGTTTCCCCGCTCGGAAATGATCTACATTCATGGTGGATGTCCATATCTACAAGCGTGTTGGTTTCCTGGAGGGTAAAGGATACAGAAGTGGGGATGTACCAGTTAAAGTAGAGGAGTCTCAACCATCAAACCATCAAAAACCACTCTGACCAACAAACATTGGGATTCTTGGGCATCAAATTGGGTTTTCATCAACCGACATGATGGGGATATGATGGGAACTACAATGGAATGAGGATAAAGAACAAACGCATCATGATATAACAGGATTTAACCAATAAGACTGTAATACTAGAGCAACCATAATTGGGGTATACCATCAGAACTGGTGATATTTGATTATATTCAAACATCAAAAATGAGGATTTCACGGGGAGACAAGGGGGGTCACATGGGGTGATATGGGTCCTCAACCCAGGTGGTCATCGATCCAGGTCCCAGTTTGAAATCAGGTGGGAGGAGCCAGTCACCGTGTTGTCCCCCATACCACCCATTGATAGTGTGTGCAAATAGGTAGAAACTCGTTAGTTCTTTGAAAAAAAACGATTACCAAACAAGAACATCGATAGAGCTAGCTACCAATTCTTGTAAGTTTAAAGATGGGTTTGCCAACCTTGCTGCTCACTGGGGGCAGCCTTGTTATATTGACCCAGGATGGCCCTGCCTCGGCCCTTTGGGATCTCATCACCCTGCAGTCGCCACAAAATGTACAAAGAGACTAGCTGCGGAGCAAGACAACTGCAAATTTCCTAAGGGGAACACGTAAATTCTCAGCCTTTTCTATCACATAAAGCTTCACATTTCCAATCCGCAACGCGTATTGCGGTACACCCTGCCTTGGAATTTGAAGAATCCGACGAGATCACCTGCAATTTGAAGCAAACCACAGGTAGAGCCTGTGGCAGTCCCATGAAAAGTATTTCAATGCGTGAGTGACGGTGAAATCCCGCACTGCCATCTCCGATGTTGAAGTGTGCCGAAAACCATGAATTCTCATGTTTTTTTTTACTGGCCAAGATAATTCAATTGCCAGCCAAAATACTTAAATCATGGCGACTCAACCACCTCCCCATTGCGGTGACCCCCCATAGCTGGTGTAGATTTGCCCCCACGCTTGTTGGTGGTTAAGATTTGCCCTTATAAAACCCTTGCATTGTTGGGAAGGTTCTACTTTACCCTCTGGTCATTTCACACTTCGCTATGGAAAAATCACCCATGTGTACAAAGGATTTTCTTACTAAAAATGACTATGTTCATGTATTTTCCATAGCTATGATGTTAGATTCCCATAGAATCCCAAACTCCTCCACTGATCGCACCTCAGTGGAGTCTGAATACTTCCTCTGACGCAGTGGGGGCCTGAGCGTTACGTTTCAGGGATTTTTCAGGGTCTCATGTCAGCTTGATCCCGGGAAAATAAGCAGGTTATAAACCAACGATGATGTGGGGAATATCATGGATGTGAATGGGACACGCACATAATATATATATATATACACACATGTATAAATATGTATATGTATGTGTATATATATATATATGTATATTATGTGTATGTATATATATATATATGGGATGTTTGGGCGCGCTTGAAAATGGTGGATTTTCCGACAATTACAAACACAATGGCCATTTAGTGGGGTAAATATTGATTAACTATGGACTATGGGCATTTGGGTTACACAAGCACCCCATTTTCAGACACACCCAAATAAGAATAAATAAGAGTGAATCTAAAACTGAAAGCCTGACTCTTGTTGGTACCCTTTCATAGTCTCTTGGCTGGGAAAATCAAAACATCAACATATAATATGAAAAAACATCCTGACAGTCCTACCATGTCTTAACATGTTCATGAATGATTCAAGGATGATTTTCCTCTCGAACATTGAAGATTGGGATTATCCATTGCCACCAGTCTCTGCCCCTGGCCTCTGGTGGGTCTTTGGCATTTGCTGGCGTTCTTGGCGGTTCGAGTTGCGGCGCTCCTCGACACATGCCATCGGCTGGGCTGTTTGTCTGTTTTTCTGTGGCAAACATCATGGGTTTGCACCATCAGGTGACCAAAAATAGCAAAGGGAAATTTGAAATACCCCATGAGTGGTTTTGACAAGAACATCATCTATAAATTTTCCACTATCACCTCTTTTAATTGCTAAGTTCATGGAGAAAATGAGGTTCGAAACCATGGGAGTTGGTGTTGTTTTCGACTGAACCATAGGAGATGATTTAAATGATTGACGGCTTGTCATGGTTTGGTATGGCAAAATCCGGAGGAAAAAACAAGTCCCGTGGTTTCAAACCACATATTCACCATCAAAATAGACATTTTAATTTGCGATGTGAATCCAAGATTCTTGGACAGACCCATGGTTTTGGGACCCCAAGATCATGGTTTGTGATCTTTCGGGGAAGGGAACAGTAAGGAAAACCATGGTTGTTGTGGGGAATCTGCAGGTGATGTTTTCCGCCATGGCAGCTCGGGGTCCTGAGCCCACTTGTTGGGCTTGTTGGGCTCTGCACCGCGCCACTGGGAACGCCAAGCTTCATCTGACCATTCCTTCTCCTCCCAGTCATCCCAATGTTCGTCCCAGTCGTTCCACTCGTTGGGGCGCCGCTGGTGGTGCCCGTTGTACTGGCTGTTGTGTTGGGTGTGCTGGCTGTGCTGGCCGTGCTGGCCATACTGGGCACCTGACATCCCACGATTGTTGGAGCCTTTCCAGGTGGTGTTGTTGTTGGTGTTCCAGTTTTGGCCCTTGCCGTTGTTCATCTTGCCCTTGCCCTTGCCCCACCCCTTGCCTTTTGGGTCACCCTTAATGTACTCTCCCTCGTCATAGCGGTGAGTCTCATGTTGTGCCCACTTGCGGTCGTTCCAAGTTTGTCCTTCTGGTTTCCATGGTTCTTTCCAAGCTTCCTCCTCCCAGCTCTTGTCCACCTGATTCATCAGCGTGGGCATGAACTCTTCAGCTGAGGCATTCATGTTGGAGGCCATTTCCGCCATGGCACGTGTGGATTCACTGGGAATAAAGGGTAGGGCGGTGCAGGACAGGGCTGGCTTCTCGGCTTCCATCTGGCCACCCGGGGTGAAGATGGGAGCATCAGCCGACAGGCGGCTGATGGTGGGAGGTGGAGGCGGTGGGGTGGGAGTTGGCCAGTGGGGCTGCTGACTTGCAGGCGGCCTCAGCGATGAAACTGAGTCTGGGATCGGGATTTTTGCTGGATCTGGGAATCAGTGGTCAGTTTCAGTATCATCCCATTTCTATGTTTTGGGTACCAAATTGCGACTCATACACACTCATGTTTTAAAGACGACAGTTCTGAATATTCTGCATGTAACTAACCTTCTGTCAAAAACATCTCCGATCTACGATCTACATAGGTTTGTCCAAATAGGTTCTTGGAATGCGTAATCCATAACCAACCATGTTTCTGATTTTCCCGTAATGATGTTCTTATGACAGTGTGCAATAGAGTGCAGCCATAAATAATTTTCAGACAAACCAAAATCAATTTATCGTCATCCATCATCAAACATGGCAAGGGAAATCCCCTGCAACTGGAGGTTTAAATATTTCTAATGGGAAATCATCTATAGATAATAGTTGATTTTTCGAGCCAGGTTTGATTACGAGAGGGCCCCCAAATCTACTGGTCGAAAACCTCATGTTACCTATGCAATGGTTCTTGGGGGCTAAATCCCTCAACCCCCTCATATATCCCCTGTGAGTTGGCGAAATATCCACGAAATCCACCCATTATCCATAAAAAAAACACAATTTTTTGGATATTTTTTTGAGGAAATCTATCAAGATCCAGGTTTTCTGAGTGGCCAACGGTGGTGGCACAGCACTTACCGGTGGCGGTGGCGGCGCCATGCTGGGGGGTTCCGGCAGAAGCGCCTTCTTGGACTCCTGGAATTTCTGGCTTTCTGGCTATGGGAAAATGATCTATAAATGAGCGTTTCCCTATGCAGATTTACGATGATTTACGGGGATTTCTGGGTATGTATACATAAAACTCAATTTCTACTGGCTATACTGACATAGAGACTTGAATGGATTTTACGGTTACTAGTAACTATTGGTTGCATTACTGGGGGGCTCACGATCTGGGATTTTCCAAGAAAACATTGGATTGGGAGTCATAGCATTGAACAAACATTTGGCAAACAAAATTTGATTCAACTACACTTGTCTTGTTCCAAGGTTGATACCGCGCAGTCACTCAAGAGTTGTTGTAGACATGTCACCAAACAGGCACAAATCACCCAAATGCCACACGCACTTGTGGCTCCCAGACCTTGTAAGCCAAAAGCGCCTAGATTATCCCGGCAAGAGACCCCAAACAGCGCGCAGTTCGGATTTTAAGGGAAAAGTGGAAAGGATTTGAAAGCTTGGTGTTCAGTCAAGGTGGTCTTTGGAAGAAAAGATGCCGGGTTAGATTCTGCAAGCTCCCTTTGTGAAGATCTCTGTAGAAGATCGTGCGCAAGATCTCCTTGACACGTTGTCTGTAGAAGCTGCTGTGCAAGATCCCTTTGTCAGGCTATTGCGCTACGTGCCTACAAGAGATCTCCAGAGAAGATCCCTGTACTCTTCGCCAGGTCTCTGTGCAAGATCTCTATAAGAGGTCTCTTGGCGCTATCTCTTTTTGAGATCTCTGTAGAAGCTCTCTACAAGAGTTCTCTTGGCAAGATCTCTGTAAGAGACCTCTTGGCAAGATCTCTGTAAGAGCTCTGTGCAAGGCCTCTATAAGAGTTCTTTGTGGCAATTTCTCTTCTCAAGCTCTCCTATGAACAACTGCCTTGTCAAGATCTCTGCGCAAGATCTCCTTGACTATCAAAATGAAGACCGCGCCACAACGAGATCAATCTGACAGGCCCAAAGTGCCGAGAAGGTTGTGCGAGCGATCTCAAAATTCGCACCGCGCCACACCGCGCCACAACGAGAGCGATCTGACAGGCCCAGAGTGCCGAACGAGAGCGATCCTACAGGCCCAAAGTGATGAGAGGTTTGCGGGAGCGCATGTTATAGATTTTCACAAAACATTGCGCGCGCCACGAAAAATGAATTTTGAAGCACCTCTCATCTTGAACCCACGCCTGCCACCGTTTTAGCAACGTGCCGAATGTCCCACGCCTCCCAGACGGATGAAAAAGTGTCCGATGTACTGCGCCTGTCGCACAAAACGACGTTTCAGACCTCAAAATGTTCCCGATGTCCCACGCTTGCCACACGAAATGGACATAGCTCAAAAACGAGCACAGCGCGCTAGTAAAACGAGCCCTTCAGAAGAGATGTCTCCCAGTGCAAGACTTCCTTCGAAAACGGAAGATGAGGGAACTTTTGTGCTGCAAGGGTCACCAAATTTGCCGGACAGGCTGGATACCATGTCGAATAACCAGCGCGCCTTAACACTTACCGTAAGAGCCCCAAGTGTGGCCACACTGTTTGGGGAATAAAAAAGATTCAAATGACTCAACATGACTGAACCAATGACATTGGCTTCCTCGGCTACCGCAGCCCACTCGTCCAAAGCCAGATCGATGGCAGATTGACGGCCCAAGCCGAGCAATGCCATGGCACGCTGTTCCCTGCACAGAGCGGTCCCAAATCTGAAAATAGACTGCCAATATCACAAACCTTAGCACCTCACTTTGGTTGGTGATAGAGTAGTTGAATGACCAAAATGGGGTACCCAAAAGAATTGGATGGTTCATGACAAGAAAGCTAGATATAGTGATTCAATGTGGCTCACAGGGCCTCAAATTTTGAAACTCATACCCCAAATTCAGCCCTTGGACCTCAACCGGGAACTGTGGCCGTTTGTTTTCAGTGCCTCTGCAAGCCGCAGTTGCCGTACTGGCCGCCGACGGCCTCCTGCAGCTGTGATGAGTCCCTCAACTATGGGGTGCCTGATCTTATATAATATATATATATATATATAGATGAGTTTAATGTTGGCAACCCAATAATAAGCATGCCGTTCTGGTATAGTTTATACCACTCATAAGAATGGTGATTTTGGGGATGGTTTATAACATTGGATTTACCACATTAATCATCCCATTATGGTTGGTTATATATATATATATACGAATATGCATATATTTATATATATGATTATATATGTATGTATATATATATATATATACACGTATGCATATGTGTATATTATATATATACATATGTATATGTGTACAATATATCTATATACATTCATATTATATTTATATTTATATTTACATTTACAGCTCTATCTAGCTATCTATCTATCTATCTATCTGTCTATCTATCTATCTATCTATCTATCTATATGTATACCCCATACAGCCATTGATCATGGAGTTTACCACACTCCATACGGGCTCCGGTTGCAGTCCTCGATGGAGGCACCCGCAAGGGTCTTCGCCTGCAACTGGGCTAGCCCGCACAGTTCAGGCCCTTCCAAGTGGATGGTTCATTCCTTGATATAGTCAGTATGGATTCTGAATAGTTCCATTGAAGATTTCACTAGTATATTAATTCTTACAAATATTACAAATATTAGATAGGATGGATAATGATGATCATGGTATCGGCCTGAGCTCAGGACTGTTTCAAAAGGCGAAACTTGGTACTCCAAAGTACAAAAGCATGATTGAGGATAGGGGCAGAATTGACCCACGAGGATCTACGTCAGTGATCTTCAGTGTGGATGCTTGGGACATGAATTCTAGTTTCATTTGGACTCACAACAATTGTTTTAAAATCATCCAACCTCCCCAAACAAAACAAGAACAAATCCGATCACTTCAACATGTTGCAGAAGTATAAGCCTCAACTTTCATCAATGTTCAAAGATGTTCAAAGTATAACAGTATAAGTCAGTATACGCTTCAATTTTACCAGCAATCATCGGCCCATTGCTCCCTTTGTTAAAAACGGCACCTGCCATGCCCCGTTGGAGCACTCTTCCGCCGTGCGTTGCAGCCGCAGGGCAGCCTCAGCACCTCGGCGCCAAGGGATTTTTCATCAAAATCTTTGAGAATATCTTTGGACAATCTACAGAATTCGAATCTCTTTCAGGGGAAAAGCAAGCATCAATCTTGGGAGTTTGCAGTGCCAAGTCTGTTTGCTGGAGGGTTTTGTCAAGGATGAAGGGGATGTCTAGGTGTCCAATGATGGCTCGAAAAGTCAAGAAACGAAAAACGACAAAACACTTTGATATTGATGGTAAATCAAAAAGAAATCAACTGCCGAGGTGCATCCTCCCCGTTTTTGGAGACGCCCAGTGGGCATCACTCACTTTTTTGGATGTCTCAAAATCGTTGATCCAGTTCTTTCCAGCATTATGATCCAGTTTTTTCCAGCATTGTCAATGCATTTCATCAAGTAACTTTGCAGAACAGCCATGGTTTTGGGCCTTCATTCGGCTCCAATATACTGGAGGTTCAATCGTAAGTCCATGCTGAGTCGTCCACTCTCGCAAATCGCCAGGCTGTCGAACAGGGCCACCAAGCCATGCTTGCCCTTGGGGATGATGTAATTACACAAACAGAATTTGGAGTTTTTTAAAATATGTGTGTATGATATCTGATACAACATTGAAACATGGTTTATACATAACTTTAAACATATATAAATATACATGGTATATCATGGTTATGTACATACATACATACATACCATACCATACCATACCATACCATACCATACCATACCATTCCATTCCATTCCATTCCATTCCATTCCATTCCATTCCATTACATTACATTACATACATACATACTTATATAACTTGCGTTTCATATCATATGATAGACCATTCACAAATGGTACCACGAAAAGTCATGGCGCAGCACTGAGCCTTTGACGGGTTGGAGCCACCAAGGAGAACGTTCAGCCGCGCCTCCCTTCTTTCCATTGCGGAACAACTTCACCTTATGGTGCGATGGGGGCGCAATGCATGAGATTTCTCAATGGACGTGTGCTTCTTTGGTTCAATGCTGAAATGGCAAAATGAATCAGAATGAGTGGTTCCCTCACCTGCAGTCTTTAGTCTTGACCTGGCTGTACTGATGTTAAGAGAAAAAAAAACTCAAGCGGACTTCGATTAATGGTTGCATAAAAATACTTGAGGCATCGACAAGCCTGAGAAGTCTCTAGTACTTCGCAAACGGAACACTTCATTTTTGCTGTTTTGCGTTGTCATACTTTGACAAAAAATCTCTCATGAACACACTCTCCCAAACAGACCCAGAAAAATGCCGGGGGGAAAATAACGATTCGTCCAGGAAACATCAAGTTTGGTCCGTCCTATATGATTCAATGTATTGAACCAATTCTGGGACTTCGACACTAAAATCATGATATATATACATATATATATATATATAATATATATATATATATGTATATATATGTATATATATATGTATATATATACACGTCATATATGATATACAAATATATCAACATATATCAATATATCTATCATATGGGAGATGTTTATCTGGGACTCGAACCACATGTTCGCGTGAAGCCAAATCTGGGCATACGCTTGACTCCAGGCTCACGGCCTGAAATGTGAGATGTGTTGGTCGCTCAGCATCACGTAAGAAATGGCATTGATCCATGAACAAAAGTCCGAAAAAGCGTCAATATGGATTTGCCAGGACAAATCTTGGGACAAGAAAGATGGAAGCATATTCAACGTATAAGTGTATAACATATAATAACTGTTACTTCAGAGTCAGAGTCATCTTTTCCGTGGGGAAACCTGCGATTTTCCGTCTGCTTTGAAACAACAACTGGCGCTGTTGCAGCTTAGATGCTGAGAGGTGTGTGCCTTGACCGCGGCCTTAGCTGGTGATTCCAGACACCAATCACCATGAAACAAATGATGATCTCTACAGTGATTCCAGAATACCGAACTACAGAGCAGAACCTTCAGATAGTTCTGGGAAATCGACACCATCTGAAAATGACCCAAGGATCTCGATGAATAAGACATTTTTCAAACAAATGCCAAGATGACCTTAAATCATATTGAAGAGATATATCCCAACATATTCCAAGCAGCTTATTTTAGCGTGCTTCAAAGAGCTTGAGGCCTGGACCCAAAGCTCCAACTGCCACCTGCAAGGCATAGCGAGATGGGAGATGGCCACCAATGGGCGAAATAATGCCATTTAAACCTTGCTATCTAATGCTATCTATATGTACATTTGTATATAAGATTATATAAGTATTATGACCTATCATGATCTATTTTGGGAGGGTAAATAAATCCAAGCAATCTTGATCTCCGCTTGATGAATGCTCTGAGCTGCCACGAATACCGGACCTTGCGCAAGACGCCACTGCGTTGCACCCGCGCACGGAAGATCTTGCCCCATGGGAAGCCTTGGTAAAAATCCAGCGGCTGATTGAGAATCCCAAAGATTCCCTTGAAATATGTGGGTTTCCTAAAATGGGGGTACCTAAAAATGGATGGTTTATAATGGAAAATCCTATTAAAATGGATGATCAATATCTATCCCATCAGTTGCCGCTTTCAACCAAATATTCATACGATGAATATCAGACCAGCAGGTTGAGGTCCTTGCGGCCGATACCAGCTTCCACCAGCATCCCACCATCGTCCAAACCTCCACAGATTGGTGGAGTAATCGCACGGTAACTCGTCTCAGTTTTGGAGCCACTGTGCCACTTGCAAAAACTCAGTTAAGGTGGCCTTGAATGCTTCCTCCTGCGTATGTTGCCAGCCAGAATGTGGCCGAATGCCTCAGAGTTCCAGGCCACTTGGTGGAGCATTGAAAATGAAAACTACTGCGAAAAAATAAACAAATGATTCCTCATTGGAGATTGACAAGAAAATCTGCACGTCAAAAAAAATTGTTCCTCGTTGGGGCTTTGCTGACTGGACCAGTCTCAGATCCCTTCATATCCTTCATCTGAGTCTTTCTGCTTGCAACATGCAGATTCAGGCGCAATGGTAAAAATGCAACAAATCCGCATCACTCAGCTCTAAACTTGCCAGAATTCGTGACAATGCGGCCCTGTCAGGAAAAGGCTGTGCGGCAGTTTGTCATTGTGAGCTTTCATGATGTATCCGCACTCCTGAATACAATGTGGCGATGGCTTTGTATCACAAAATGATACAAAATGAAGAAATGCAGTGACTATTCACTATCCTGATTGGATTACCGGCCATGTTACGTTCCCTACCAAGTTCCTCCAAAGAGCAGCTCATCCCTGACTCAAACCCGCCTCATCTTGCCATGCCACTGTGCGGCAATCAGCATACTCTCCTTGAACTGCCTGGTATCCAACCGGCTGCCAAAGAATGAGATGCACATTTGGCGAAGTACATTCTGACGGCATCAATTGATGCTCTTTCTTGAAAAGCAGAAGGTCGCTTTGCTACCATTGACATCAATTTTACATCTATAATTTTGTATTCCTATGAAGATTGGCTGTTCAAAGGTTCGTAACCCCTAGTGATAAATCAACCAATGGCAAACAAATACATCTAGCCACCTGTGACTTCGCCTGACATGGCCACATGGCCATCGCGCCTGCTCACCATGTCCCAGCTTCAGGCACCAGCGAGGTTCGCCTTTGGCACCACAAATATGTATGGCCATCTCAAGGGGTCTAGTAGTTTGGTGCCAATTTACAACACACCATTATTCATGCGTATATAAGATATATCATGTGTATATATATATATATACACATGTATACAGTATACAGTATATATATGTATATACATAATACATATGTATATACATATGTATATACATATGTATATACATATGTATATACATATGCAGTATATAGAATATGTATATAGAATATGTATATATAGAATATGTATATATATAATATGAATAGTTATGTATGTTATGATTCCAAATCTATGATAATGTATGCACATATACACCAACTGCCAGACCGTTGGTTCAGCTTTGAGCCTGTTGGAGATGGTCCACTCTGGGATGGCTGCACCAGCAGCACGTGAAAGTTTCCGGCGGGGCGTGATGGCCTGATGCGTGCTGTATCTCCACAAGTCGAGATGCACGCATGTTCGATCTATTCAAACAGATTCAAAAAGTCATTGAAAAAGTCATTGAAAAAGTCATTAAAAAAAAAAAAAAACGGATCTTGTGGGGGACATCTTTGATCTCATGTTTGTCGCTCTGACTTGACCCAGCAAACCATAAAGGGCATCCATCGGGGGTCCTCTGTGCATGACGGCCATCGCCGTGAATGTTGTCAAGCAAGCGGGAAAGTGGCTCCTGACCGCAAGGCAATGCTAGGCCCGTTCCAGATCTAAATTAATGGGGCAAAATGGGGTGAAATTGGTTGTAAGTAAGAAACTGGGAGGCATGATTCCAACAAATCGGGTGATCAATTCATGGAGGCCAAGTTTAATCAACAGTAGAACATCCTCGTCAGGGGTATTGAAAACGGCATTGATAACATTTGATAACTGGGTTAGTCATGAGCTATCACCCCAATCATGGAGCCCCATAAACCCCCATCCATGACCCTGCTTAGGCCCCAGGCAAAGCCCGAAGCCAGGGGTAGCTGTATACAGTTGGTGCTCATCATTTGCAGCTGTACCTTCAATAACCTTCAATAACCTTCAGTCAACAACCTTCAATAACCTTCATCGTCATTCATCCACTATCGACTCCCCAAAAAGGGATCTCAAAAGACAGCGATCTCGGCAGAGGGCCACCACCGTTCCTGGAAGGCACCACCCTGCTCACAGAGAGCAAGGCCAAATCCACCTCCTCCCTGCATCAGATTCAAGGAAACGGTCACCACCATGCCGTCATCCTGAGATGGGGCGCTGAGATTCTAAAAAGAACCCAAAACTTGGCTAGAGGAACACCAACTAATCCGACTATACTCTACTGTTGGTGTCTTGCGACCAAAAATCTCTTGACCATTCTTAAGATGCACCGAAGACGACTGGTATCCACAGAACAAGGTATCCACACATATCCACCGGTATTTACTGCCCCACACTACGAGGTATCATAGGCCAGTTTTTGAGGCTCTCTGAGGATTGAGATTAGTGGACTATGTGCTATCTATTGTTTTTTATGATGGGATGTCATGAGTTATTATTGGTTATTGATGGTTGTCACCTCATAACATAATTATAACCGTTGATACTATGTTAGCCATTGATATTTTTTCTAACATTGTCTTATTGGTTCCTTTTGTTTTTTTGCAACTGGTGATATCTGAACCGCGAAGATCCCCAGGTCAAAGACCGACGCCCACCTGCGCGCTGCATTGTGTGCTGGGCAATTCGATGAAGCGCCATTGCTTCGTCAACAACGGCATGTCCCATTGTGCCTTTCAGCAGATCTTGCCATCTTGCTCCACGAAACAGCAAAAAAAAAACATCCTTGGGAAAACTGGGGGAATATCAATATCACAAGTGTCGCATGTCTTTTCCACAAGGGATCACAAGGCTTGTACATTGCAAGTGTTGCTGTGGGATGCAGAACCCCCCACCATCCCCCACCTGCTCGGATTCGCGCATGTCCCAGCGGTGGGCTCCAAAGCCACCCAAGTTTCCCAAATCGTCACCGGGTGCGCCGGGCCTGAGACGTGCCCCCTCTTTGTTGTGCCGTCTGATTGAGAAGGATCAGTGGTTTACAAATAATATATACATATACTATATTATAATATATATATATATATACATATAAATAATCATAAATAATTAATAATAAATGAATCAGTCAATCAATCACTCACTCAGTCAGTCAGGCAGCCAGGCGAGCAAGCAATCAATCATCATGATGAAGCCTGGTAGTAGAACCCCCTGCCACCGTCAACCAATCTATCCTTCCTATCCTGGAGTTTCATGACTTGCATCGGGCCACGGGAGTTGCTGGGGAATCTGCTAACACAAAGATATCTCTGATGTTGTTAAAGACTCAAGCCGTCAGGGGTTCCTTCAACGCTTATATCATACGCATATCTCCGTGTACATTCACACTATGTGACTATGTGTCTAAGTGTACATACATACATATATATATATAGATAGCATATACATAGTTACATAATATCATATGTGGTTCATGTATGTAGTTATATAATGTTAAGATACACGGGATAACACACATATGGCATAGGTATTCACCGCAGCACCTCACCCCTGAGGTCTCCGACCCAAACTCATCATACATATTGCTTTGCGACGGAGGAACCAAAAGACCAGGACCTCAAACCGATGGAAAATGATGGAGATGCGAACCCCAAAAAAACACACCGTTTCATCATGTTTGATCTAATATGATCTAATCTTAATCTGGGTATGGGTCAAAAATAGGAGATTTGGAATCAGAGTGGGATCAGATCGGGTCACTTTTTGGGTACCCAAGGACCCATTCCCACATCATCCTGACCAGACATGGCTGGGTGCTGAACATGGAGTAACATTGTGCTTACCACGGAGCACAGCAGGATCACGGTGCCTTCGCTACAATGGAGACTCGACAGGACAAGCCAGAAACAATTACCCCAGGGATATGCCCCGAATTTCAGGGATGAGTCCCACTCTGCATTCTTTGGACAATAAAAGGCTGCCACAATAAATCCCAAAAATGGCGCATCCAACGGATCTTTACATTATTAGTGTCTCAATTAATCCAAAAATATCCAAAAGCTGCAAACCAGACAACAAATTCCAGAAACACCCGAAAAATACATAAGTTCTCCAAAAAATACATAAGTGCTCCATATTGTCTTGACATCTGGGTTGCCCCCCTGCGTTTTGCTGCAGTTAAGACTTTGGAACCGAGTATAATCATTGGTAGACTGCGGGGTGGCCGAGGTGTAAGGCAAAGCATCGAATCAGGACCCAGGCTGCCTTTCTTTCCAGGCGTTCGGATGGCTGCCGCCCCAGGTTCGCGGAACAAAGGCCGCCAATGGCATCAGTGGCGCCTCAAGTGCGGCCAAGGGCATGGAATCCTTGCATATTGATCTGATTTCATCTCGTGCGAAATGGAAAGAAACAGTTTGCTTTGGATCTAGTTATTCTGTGTTATTCTAATTCAGCTCCATCATTTCTTGAGGTCTGAATCTACTGCGCTTCAGTGTGGCAAGTTTCCCGTGTTTCAGTTCTGGCGAGGTGCATAACTTGAATTTGTCGTGCGGATGATAAACTCACCCGTAGGTGTAGTCTCCTGGACCAAGTGGCTTTGCTGATCCTAATTCCCTAAGCTGTTTCTGTCGGTGTGAAACACAAACGGTCAATGGGTCAATAAGTCAGTTTACCAAAGAACCCCATAGCCTGATCCAAAATGATCCGAATCCCATGCTGCCATGGTTTTCCAGGAATCACAAAACTTGGATCTCCTCTCGAACACGGAAGCGCTTGCAAAGCTCCCGCAGCAATCGCTGATAAAGTGGAGCAAGTTTGGGGATCCTGACCGTTGGCCACTTGGGATCGCTCAGCTCTACGGTCGTTGTAAATTGCTTTCAAGTTGGTCAAAGCCCCTGAGAGGACCTATAGCCAGCAAAATAATTCTGGTCGCTTCGCGACGACAACCGCCCGCACCGGAGTGTTAGCTTCGGAGTTCCAAAAAATAAAGCCATATGTGCTATGCTGGGCCTTTGCAAGGC
>BGPT01002577.1:15731-26145 GCA_003297045.1 Symbiodinium sp. clade C Y103
GCGAAAAAGACCGAAGCTGGCGTGTACGCTTAGGAGTCGTGGTTGAAGCTTTCTTTTGTTTTCTGGATCTTGACGTCGATCTAGTGCGAGACTAGAATTTCACATGGTACCAGCACTGAGGATGTCGACTAAGGTGCTGAGGTACCATGGCATTGAGCCCCTGTCTGATCAGTTGAGCTTGTGCTAAGGTGACTAAGGTACAGACAGTTGACTTGTGAGTGGGTCAGTGTAGTGGTGTGCTTGTAAGGAGCTTAGTGATCCAAGAAGCCTTTGGGTGACGTGGGATCGTAGATACAAGAGAAGTTTATCTTTGCGTTCTTGCTGTGATCAAGTATGGTCTCTGTTCTAGACAGGCTGGTAGATATTTGTGTGGCGACAATTGAGGTTTGTCTTTGACATGTCAGGTGTGACAGCGTTGTTTGCCTGGTCGGAAGAGCATAGAGACACTTGAATAGCTGGGAGAGAATGCTGTGTAGGTACAGTTAGGTGTTTGAAGTTTGTTGCGACAGGATGGTCAGCTAACGCGCTTGCGTAGGAAGCGTTTTGGGACTCCTGGCAATGCAGAGCTATAGTAGAGGTGATAGGGAGGTACGCATGTGCGACGCGTTTAGTAAGAACGGTCAAGACCTCAGCCTGGAACCTAGAAACTAGTTTGGATTTAGTTTGTTTTGTGACCGTGGCTGCGATGTTACAGGTGGTAACAGCAGGCGGTGAGAAAGTAATCAAGGCGATGGGACACCAGGGTGTCTAGCATCAAGGACTTTGCTGTCGATTCCGACATACTGCGGTGGCAGTAGTCTTTCCGACGACTGGAAGACAGAGAACAAAGTATTTTGTTGACCGTCGACTTCGACACTGGACATACTGCGGTGGCAGTAGTTTATCCGACGACTGGAGGACGGAGAAAGATAGTGAGGATCTCGATGCTCTGGTCAGCACAGTGGTGCTGTAGATGGGCATTTGTATTCGCTCTGGTCAGCACAGTGGTGCTGTAGATGGGCATTTGTAGTCGCTCTGGTCAGCACAGGAGGTGCTGTAGACGGGCATTCATCGACGCCTTGGTCAGCAAGCGAGCTGTAGATGGGCACAACAGTGGTGCTTTGGTCGGCAAGCGAGCCGTAGATGGGCACACTGCAATTGTCTTGGTCGGCAAGCGAGCCGTAGATGGACAACNGTAGATGGGCACAACAGTGGTGCTTTGGTCGGCAAGCGAGCCGTAGATGGGCACACTGCAATTGTCTTGGTCGGCAAGCGAGCCGTAGATGGACAACCCAAGGAAGCAGTTGATGTACCCACTGAGATCCCTGCGCGCTGCAGGCGGCAGAGGTGTATCCTTTGGGGAAAGCTGCGTTAACGACGTGCACGACGGAGTGGATCATGGACTGGTTGTACTTAGGAAGGAACCCATGTTAGACTGAGGTAGTTGCAGACAGTGGACGCGTGTTTGTGTGAGAGAGGTTAGGAAGCATCTGGTTCTTGTGATTGTTCGGATGGTTACATTTTGACCATGGTGCTTGTTGGCAGGTGCTGTCATTTTGAACCTTATATTTGTTTCTAGTATGGTGTGCGCACGAACTTTTGTGTTTTGATAGGCTGCTAGAGCACATTTTGTCACAGTGTGACCTGGTATGTTGTTTACTGTCGCATTCTTGGTGCATTGGTTTGGAGCATTAGGAATCCAAGGAATCTGTGAAAGTAGTGTTGACGTTAACATGCGGTAACTTGTGAATGGTCCTGTCGATGCAAAGAAGCCTCGAGGTCTAGGGTGACAGAGAGTGGCTAGTCAAGGATCTGCACTTTGTCATGGAGACTGGACGATTTTGGTGCCGGAGAACCGTAGTTTGTAAGGGGCCCGACACGTAGTAGGAGACCTTGTCTTTGTGTGATCAGAAATGCTTGAGCATCGGTGTACTGTGGTCGTGGTCAAGGTTTGATTTGCTGTGGTGATGGTGGATCAGTGGTAGTGATTTGTATTTTGAGCCCGATACGCATTTGTTTTGATTCATTGACTTGATGCGACTTGGCACAGGACACTTGGATGAGTGGCATGTATGTTGTGAGATCATCAGTAGTTGTGTGTTTGTTTTGGTTTAGGCTTAGTAGTTGTGACTTGCTTAGGACTGGTTTGTCGAAAGACCGTAACTTGGAAGTCTAAGGCTGCTGAACTGAAGCTGAGGAAATACTGTGAGTAGGTGAGGCTGATGATTTGGAAGTTTAATGAATCGCTTTCATGCTTTTGTTCGACAGTTGAAGTAGTGAGAATTGTTTGGCGAACTCTTGTCTTGTTTTTGTGCATTGGTGAGAAAGTGAATCGAGTTGTTTGTTTTCTTTGGCAGAAGAGTCGTTTGTGAGTCTCCACCGAGCATTGTTTTCAAATCATTTTGCAAAGAACTGAAAGAATCAGAGTGATCTGCTTGAATTGTTCGTGCTTTGCAAGGGATCTGCGTTTGGAACTTATGGCTCAGCAAAGGGGGTTTGACGACTGACCTGTTTTCATCTCCGTTTTGCTTTCATACGTTTCTACGGAGACTGATGGCTGCAGCTGCGACTCATGTGCAAGCGCCTGCTGTGCCTGCAGCTTCAATGTCATCTGTATCTCTTTGGTTGGCTCTTTCCCCAAAGCAATTTGCTGACTTGAATGCCGGCAAAGATGTCCATCCAGATGAGCACTCAGGCCGCTTTGGCCTTCGTCGATCTGCAGGAGCCGCAGTGGATCGTGCTCAGTACTTCACAATGATTGGACACCGGATGGACTCAAGGGAGAGTATCACCAGAAGGACTATGTCGTCTTGGAAGTGGAGTTTAGTTTACTGCCCTTGGCTATTTGAACAAAATGGAAGAGGACGTTCTCCAAAAGATGACACCTCAGGAGTATCGGTGGTATGGGCCTATCCGCGCTGAACAGCGTGACTCANTTGAACAAAATGGAAGAGGACGTTCTCCAAAAGATGACACCTCAGGAGTATCGGTGGTATGGGCCTATCCGCGCTGAACAGCGTGACTCAGAGGGCCGACTATTGTATCGTTTCTCAGATGAGGCCCATTCATTTACCTGAGGATGGTCTAGGTGTTTTGCCAAGCTCCATTTTGCACCAGTTTTGTATAGTGCCGAGAGCTAAGTTTCTAGCAAGCTGTGGCTTGCCGCAAGCTTGGACTTGCATCTTCCTCTATGGTCGAAAATCAGTATGCACATTTGCGTTGCACGAGTATTTGAGCAGTTGTCATCTTTGAGAACTCCAGGGTCACCTGGGTGTAGGATCTGCTTTGTCTGTTCTGTTTTGATTTTGGAATGTTTTCCTCTTTTGTGAGTCAGTTGAAACGTTTCTTGATCAAACAATCAGACAAATAAGCACTTGAAACACACGTTTGTGATTTTGTGGAATTTTGGCAGCTGTGATGCACTTGCATTTGCATGTGAGCTGACACTTGTGACTTGCATGTTTTGTTTTGGGGGATTTGCAACCCCACCAATACCAATCGTCTATGTCATTGGGGTGACGCTGACTGTGAGTGCCTGTTATGCATCTTTTTGGATTTTGCTTGCTGGAGATCGGACATTCAAGTGACGTTGCACTTTGTGACAAGTCTGCGACTTCGAGATTCAAGGGTATCTGTCCTCGAGAGGGGACTGTAGTGTTGTTCTTTGTGGATTGCAGTGGATGTCTGTTGTCTGGGATGTGATTTGAGGGTTTGGATATCCTCGAGTGAGGAATTAGTGTTTTGGTTATCAGGCGAGAGGCACCTGAAGTGAGGGTTTTGCATCGCATCAGTTCAAAAGGTAGGTGGACGCACGCCTGATCTTGGTTGGTGTTTCCACTTCGCCTGATGGGTGGTGGTTCGTCAGAGACTCCCGCTGCTGCTGAGACTGTGGAAGACCGGGCAGAGGGCGGCACTCCGGGAACTCCAAAGTTGGATGAGCGAGAGCGCTCACGTTCACCTGCCCGTGAAGTTGGAGCTGATTCTGCGCCTTCTGCGCCGTCGGGATCGGCACCCTCATCAGCCACACCAGCGACAGCTCCACCAGCAAAGGCTCCACTGAAGAGAAAGGCTGCAGGGGCTGATGATGGGGTCAGAGGGGCTGCTCAACATCAAGGCAGCGGCTGATAGGCTTCCTGGGCATCCAGAGATGGAAGATGATGAGGACCAGCCTGTACTGTTGCCACGGGCCTTACTTCATTGCCTGGGCGAATCTGGCGAAGGCGCTTCAGCATCAGGGTTGCCTGAATGAGCGCTATATGGCACAGTCACAAAGTGACTTGGAAAAATGTGCTGAATCGATGGCTGACTTACACCAGTCCATAAAAGTGCCATCAGAAATGTTTGCCCATGTGGCATCCCTCGCGGATGGGGTGACCTACTATGCAAGCGAAGTTAAAAGGATGCTCTCCATCAACAAGGAGGAGCGCTCCAAATGGAACTGGGACTGGCTTCAAGATCCCAAGGCGAAGAAGCCGATGTCAGCATACGTCAGGGAACTGACCAATTCAGCGGCATCTACGTCTGCAGCAACATTGGGGATTCAAACGGATATGGCCGAGTGCAAAGGACTTCTGAAGTCCTTGCTTGAGACAATGGAAAGAGCAGCAATCGCTGCGGAGAAAACTTCCACTGTTCTCCTTCAGCAGGGTACCATGCCGGTGAGCCCAGTAGCACCAGCTGCGCCAGAAACACTTGCACCTCCTGCACATCCTGATGGAACACCGATGGGAGCTCCATCCCCTCCTGATGCAGCTGGAACAGGGAGTTACGATGCCTATGGTGCTTTTCCGCCTCAGCCTCCACAACATCCTCAAGCAAAGGGAGGCAGCAAAGGGAAACCAATGAGTTGCTGCGGCAACAATCTGTGGCACCCATGCGCCCTCCGGCAAGCCCTCCGATGAGACATGCGGGTAGGGGTGATTTTTCAGGCGGGGTGGGGAAACTCATATGATTCCCGCCACCGTGCTCCTGGAGGCTCTGTATCAGCAGGTGTTCATGGAGGAGGAGAGATACCAGTGCCGACTATAACCCTCCACCAGAAGAGATCGTCGTCCACTGGAGCGGCTTTGCTCCAATAGTAGCATCCAACATGAACAATGACGCGGTCTCGAACCCCCCGTTGACCTATGAGCTGCCTTGTTGATTGCCACACATGCTTGCCCAGCGATGGGGAGCCAAGGCTCTTCCGAAAGATCTTCATGCAGAAAGCGGTGTTCAATCCATTTCATCATCACCGTGGACACTGCACCTTTGTGCCATGCAGCCGAAGGGAAGCAACCCGTCGTTGGCCACTGAATTGATTCCTTTGTAATCTTCGTCAGAACACTTCCAAGTCTTTGCTGGGAGCAAAACGATCGATACCGTGCAGATAAAAGTGCAAACGTTTCGTCGATGTTTCCGGCTTGTTCCAAGTTCGAATACATGGCCAACACGGAGCCTATGAAGTTTCGAGCCACACCGAGGTGCAGGCAGTGAAACAAGTCAAATGCCCATATGTTGGCCTCCTCGTTGGGAACGTGGTCCAGGTGTAGAAAAGGAGATGGTGTCGTGAAGGGCAACTGCTGATGCATTGTCTGCAGCCAAATGGGACGTCTGGTCTGAATCTGTTCGTAGGGAACTCCGTCCTGACCAGCACGGCAAACGTGACAGATCCCTTTGGGAGGCTCCCTCCTGTTTGCGCCGGCTTTCTTGGTGATAATGTGAAACTGCGTCCCAGGTGGCCACTCTTTGCTAGGAATGGCCAGTCGCCGCAAACATGGATCAAAACCATCCAATATCTGCGGTTCCATTCATCACAGACACCAGTTGTTGCCATATATTGTAGTTCAGCACACATCGATTCCAAGACCGCATCAAATACATGGGCATTGTCCCCTGTATATGAAGCCTTTGTCAACGTTGCAAAAAGATACCGTGTCGTGTAGGAGTGGAGTGAAGTTGGGCAGAAGCTTGGCATACTGCTTCCGCAAAAGTTTCCCTTTTGCAGATCGATTCAGGGGGCCAGTGCCACGTCCGAGAATTGAATGCCAGCTCAAAACCATGATGGCCGTGCGACGACGGCCCCGACCTTCATCTCCATGTACTAAAATGCCAGCAGTGCGTGACAAATCAATCTCACCTCTGTCAGCCTTTGCAAAAACAGTGTGGTGCGGGCTGTGGGCCCGGAATTTCTCCCAGAAGGAAGACCATTGTGCAGCGCTTCTTCTCGCATCTGGTGCCTGAAGCCCTGACAGCATGTGCCACAAGTTGTGGTGGACAATCCATTTTGCCCAGTCGCTGAGCTTGAGTAATGGAACCACCAAGTTTTTGTCACCAGTTGGCAAAAAACTAATAGGCACATCCAACGCCAGTTCAAACTTATGCACCAGCAACCTCTGAGCATCTCTCTCGGTGTTGGCACTGCCATTGCAACGTGCCAGTTGAACCAACCCCCCTGACCGCTTGGCCGCGGATTCACCTATGTCCTTGACCACGTCCTGTGCAGTTCTTATAGCCGCAGCGCATGAGGCCTAGGAAGCCGGCAAGGTGCTTGCTTCGAGGGGGAAAATGGGGAAGATGGAGAATGGGCAGGCGGCCTAACTTCTATATATATATATATATGTATATATGTGCTGCAATGGTGCATATCCAGTGGCAATAGCTGACAATTCGATCGATGCATTTCGTTTAAAGAAACAATGCTAGCGCTGAACATAGAATACCGCATATATACGATTTATACATATATACTTTGAGGGAGGCTATCTCAGCGGCTGGCACTCTGCACAACAGGCTGCAACTGTTGCTAATCCAGCTGCCCATGTGGCGGAAACGACTTTTTGAACTTGTTGAGACCCCTAACGTTTGCATACAAGTTTTTTGATATGCATGTGTGAAACTTCCCAAAGCAGCTAGCGACAACACCTTCTAATTGGAGGTGGGTGTTTAAAGGACCTGTACGCCAGGGGACGTGCCTAATCTGAAGAACATGAGAGTGTGATTGGAATCGATAGGCAATCCGGCAGACGAAGACGCCTATCACCTGAGGGTAAGCAATTGTCTCATAGGAACGCCACAAGTGCGGCATATGCCCCGAAGGGGTGGACACAGAGTGCGAACACCCTCCTGTTTCATCGTGTATACGAAAACTTGTCAAGGTTGACGATGTCACTGGGGCCTGCCATATGATTTGTGGGTTTTGACCCTAAGGGTCCAAATAAGAGCAAAAGCCGAGAAGGCAGATTGCAATTGTTCATGCCGACAGGGCAGAATTGCACTGATTGGAGCGTAGGCAGAGTAGCTACAGCTGTAGCTCGAGGTTCAGCCTTCTTTTCTCCATTGTGTAGGGTGCGTTGGATTTTACGTGCAAAGATCGATGCAAAAGACTGCATGTCTGCAAGGATCGCGGATCCTGTTCTTTTGTGCATCAGCTTTGTATTGCATCCGTGCATCGAGAAATGCCTGCATGTTCTGACTTTGGTTCATGTTATGAGGGATTCATCTGTATCGGTGAGTTTATTCATGCGTTTTGCATCGAGAGATGCTGAATTGTTCACATTCATGCATGTTTCATGGTTTTGCGAGATATCTGGTAGTAACCGCATCGAGAGGTGCTCTAGTTGTTATTACTGTGGTTATCTTGTATTGCTGTCTTGTGGACGGACTTGGATTGGACCAGGAATGGAAGATTCTGGAACCGTTGTCACTTGGATTCAATTGTTTCTGTGTTGTCTGTTGTGTCTTTGTCACTTGTGTGCACTAAGGTATGCGCGGCTAGTGATGATAACCTGTATGAAATGAGTCAATTCTGTGATGACTCGTAGTGCTTACAGGGAATCTGAAGCCGCGCTTGACATAATCTAACTTGACACGCCTTGTGGTGCATGTTCCTAGATCTGTGCTTTTGAGTTCTTGTTTTGGACTTCCTTCATCCGATTGTTTGCTTTCGTTCGTCTTATGGATATGTCTGTGATGTATGTGAACGGTGAACTTGTGCTGGAAGTAAAGAACTTCATTTGTTGTTGGATTTTGGTTTGAAAGGGGGTGTTGGAAATTGACCTTCTTTCAGGAGAAGTCGCGAGCTTAATAAATTTCCACCGACCGTTCGATTTCTCAGTCTGAGCTCNGAAAGGGGGTGTTGGAAATTGACCTTCTTTCAGGAGAAGTCGCGAGCTTAATAAATTTCCACCGACCGTTCGATTTCTCAGTCTGAGCTCTTGTGCTCACATTGGGACAATGGTCTCGAGCCGAGTTTTTGTCAGAGACGTGATTGGGCACTCGATGTCTTAATGGATGTTACTTGGACAACATTGGGACACTGACCAGTCATTGTATAACGTTTTGCGAAGATAACGGTATGTGCGTTTCCTCATCGTGCACTGGGGCAATGTCCGATTGTCTTCAGAAGTTCACTTTTGGATTTTCTGACATGCCTACCTTCCTCGTGAGGGTGCGGAATGTNGTTTCCTCATCGTGCACTGGGGCAATGTCCGATTGTCTTCAGAAGTTCACTTTTGGATTTTCTGACATGCCTACCTTCCTCGTGAGGGTGCGGAATGTAAGAAACATCCTTCTTTGTTTTGTGTTGACTCCGAAGGTGTCTCGTCGGTGGACGTCTTGTGCTCTTGTGTGTGTGTGTGTCTGTTGAAATCTGTTTTGCAACAACACCGTAGTGATCGGCTATTGACTCCATGGAACCCACTGACGTTCGTTATTTCTGCATGAGGATCTGGAACTTTGAGCTCCGAAGTGAAATGCTTTTCATCTGTGGGTGGAGTATACTGTCTTTGTGACGCTTGGAACCAGCTTCTTATCTGGAACCAACGGAATTATATTTGCAACAGTTGTTGTGACACTGGAAGATCATCAACACTGGAGTATCTTGTGAATTTACCTGCAACGAGGAATCGAGATGAACTCTGACTCCACATTATCGATTTCGATGATGCGTGGGTTACCAAAGACATATTTATCTTTTTGGAGATGAACTTTATCGGCCTGGGTTCTTCGAGAACTGTGTGACGAAAGAGTTTATTTCTGGAACTTTCCGATCTTGGTGATCGCGAGTATCNGGGTTCTTCGAGAACTGTGTGACGAAAGAGTTTATTTCTGGAACTTTCCGATCTTGGTGATCGCGAGTATCTTTGTGGATTTTCATTGGGAGAGGTTTACACTCACCTCGTCGAAAGGGGGTGTGAAAAATAGGGGTAAAAGGACCGCCGAGGTGACTGTACACCCATTGTTCACTGAAGAGGTCTGGACGCCTGTTTTTGGATGCCTTCATTATACGAATTTTGAGATGTCCTCACCAATGATGCTATTTCCACCGGATTCGAGCTCTACACGAGGAGTTCTATCCAGAACTGGATTCAGATCGAGATTTGGATCATTTACCAACAACTTTGGTGCGGTCTATCTTGGTTTGACGTTTTCTGCATGTTCCCGAGCAACCTACGTTTGCTCGTGATGGACGCTCCATCATCATCTGGGTCGTGAAGACTGGATGATATGTATTTGACATGGTTTTGGACTTTGTCCTGCTTCTCTCGGAGGATGAAACTTTGCCAACCATAGCTAGGCTTGTCACTTAGCTATATACCTATGTGTATTGCAGGCGCCCGCGCCTACTGAATGTGTTGGCATCTGACGAGAGACCCCTGCCACAAATTCGTGGTTGAGAAATTTGATCTTGATCATTGACGTGGTTATTTGAACTGGATATTTTGACCCAGGACCACTATTTCTGCATTTTGCTTACGGAAGTGAGATGGTGAGAAGTTAACCACATGCCTGGGCAGGCATTGGTTACCTTCTCACATACTGGAACTACATATTGCGTGGTATAGACATTTGGTCTACAACTTCGCCATCTCCGATGCTATGCTCTATTGCATCTGGTTGCTTCGCGACGCGCTGCGTGCTTGAAGTATATCGGCTTTGGTATTTGCTTTGCTATTTGGCTGGATGTGATGAGTGTAGAGCAGAACATTCTGCTCTCCAACTGCTTTGGAACATGGACGTTTGTTTTCCTAAACCGAAGTTATTTGGAGAAGAAACATGAGGTTTCCAAGAGTTTTCTGCACAGGAGATTTGTATAGCTTTATTTGTGAATCGCGCCATTCTCGAACACTCGTTTTCAGGTTTGAGTGAGAACTGAACATTTTGAGAATTCCCGAGAGCGTCTGGGCGAAGGGTTCTTCTAACTGTGAAGGTCTGTCATACATCTTCATATCTTCACATCTTCACATCTTCACATCCTCACATCTTCACATCCTCATATCCTCACATCTGCACATCTTCACATCTTCACATCCTCACATCTTCACATCTTCACATCTTCACATCCTCACATCCTCACCCTCACATCTGCACATCTTCACATCCTCAAATCTTCACGTCTTCACATCTTCACATCCTCACATTCTCTCTCTCTCTCTTTCTCTCTCTCTCTCTCTCT
>BGPT01002577.1:27285-62210 GCA_003297045.1 Symbiodinium sp. clade C Y103
TCATATATCCCTTTCTCTATGTTTCACGCTATACCATCTTCTGACTTACATATTTCACTATACCTCTCTTCGCTCTCGGGCCATCCGTCGTCTAGTTTTGTTATTTTTTGTCTTTTTTGGTCATTTTTTTGTCATTTGCCGTTTTCGGTCATTTCTTGTGTTTTTTTGTCATTGGTCTTTTTTTTTGTGATTTTTGCGCTATTTTCCAGACTGGGAATCAATTTTCAAGCATTTGTTTGCATTTCCCAGAAGAAAGACGACAAATGACAAAAACCAACAAAAAATGACAAAAAAATTGAAAGAAAATGACAAAAAATGACAAAAAATGACAACAAACCGACAAATGACAAAAAAATGACAAAATATGACAAAAGAATGACGGCAAAATGACAACAAAATGACAAAGAAATGACAAAAGATGACAATACAAATCCCAAATGACAAACCTGAATGACAAAAAAATGACAACAAAATGACAAAAAAATGACAAAATAAATATTCTAGATTTTCCAGTGTTTGCAGGCCCAAGATTTTCCTAACCCTAGCATTGTCATGAATGTCATCAATGCCGCACTGACCACATTGCAGAGCCATACCAAATGCAAGACATCCACTTGTTTTCAAACATACCCGAAGGAGTGCTACTCTGTCAAATTCTGGCGAGGGTCAGACAGACTTCGTCGGGCAACACCTGGCAGAGGATCGTACATAGTGACACAGTGGCTGTGACATGCTGGCTGTGACGCTGGCCTAAGAAGTTGTTGATGCTGCTTCCTCGCTCAGCAGACAACAACCTGGGCCGCTCTTCAAGATGTCACACAATAGCCATTGATTTGGCGTTGGTCGAGCTTGGTGGATATGGAGAATTATCGAAAGCGATAACCTGTTTTGATGGAGAAATTCAAATGTTTTCTTGGTTCCCCTAGGCAATTGTTCAAAGTGCGGCCTTGTGTTTGGGATTGATTGGGTCACCGGCTGCCCGAAAACACTGTCGGCCATTCTTCGTTATTGCTTTGCTTTCTCTAGAGCATGCTACAGCTATGCTCTGGGAACCCCAGCACTTTCCGAACTCGAACAGGTGGAAATAAAAAAGATCAAATCGATACAAATTGTGCGACATGGTTCCCGAATCTCTTTTTCGTTTGATTGATCTGAAAAGTTCGCCAGCCTTGTTGATCTTCATTTTCGTTGACCGTTTGATGTAGAGATGAATGGAAAGGGATACCACAATGCAGCCATGCAGCCACATGTGTTGCGTTCCGATCGTCACTGGGGCCACCGGGGCTCCCGGGGCCACCGGGGCCGCCGGGGCCGCCGGCATATAGAAGTCGAGGGCCGCCGTCGCTCATAAAGACTCTCGGATTTGTCTACTGCACGGTCCTCGTCTCTCACAAAAGTGTCGGTGAACTGCCATGTTTGGGCTATTGTATGTTATACACGCGTCTACCCTTTACTCGAATCTATCCGCCAAATGCAGATCATCACATTTGAAAATGCGATGCCTCTGCCAGAGATTTTATTATATAGTGTTCTTAAAGTTCTGTTTGGCGCAAGGTAAGCATAAAAACAAGAATGCGCAGGTATTGGATGGTGTCCATTGTGCACCATGCGGCGTACGTTGTGCATGGCTTATGATTGTGAAGACAAACATGAGACAAAATTCTGAAAGTATACTGCGTAATCATCATGACCTTCATTCCATCTAGGCAATTGATATCCGTAGACGACACTTTTGGGTTCTCCAGCCGTATCAGAGCCGTAGCAAATGCGGACCTGGGCCAACGACACAGGAGCACGCGTTGGTAAACGCGCACAGCATGCCAAACAACTCCGCATTGAAAAACTTCCATTTCTTCAACTGCTAAAAAACCTCGTCTGTGGTCACTGCTAAAGAGGCCTGTGACCAATTTCGTTCGATGCCGAAGCAGCAACATACTCAATACATCCGAAGAAAGTGGACATACGAAGCGGCCGGTTCAAGTGAAGTACTGGTGTTGAATTGGAGTTTGACAGAGAAGAAGATCAACAGAGAACATGCCAAATCACACATGCTTATACTTACAAGTAAAACCCGCACGAGGCGGGTGGCGGAAGTTTCCAAAGAAAAGAAGCTTAAGACTATAGGATTGGACCACAAGTTTTGCGTATAAAAGCTGGCGCGAAGAATCACAGCTTCGCAACTCTGCTCAACGCAATCTTCATCGTCTTGCTTCAATCATCTGATCTCCCCTCAACTTTCTGAACGACTCTCATCTCTTCCCACCTTTTCTCACCTTTTCTTGCCGCTTGCCATCTTTTTCTCAACTTTCTCAAGGCTTTCAGCTCTTCTCGACTTCTTCTTTGACCACCTCGTCTCATCTCTTCCTACCTTTTCTAACCTTCGCTCGAGTCACCTGACCTCTTCTCAGCTCATCTCAAGTCTTCACACTTCACACTGCACTCTTCACACTCCACACTTCGCACTGCACTTAACACTCCACACTTCACACTGCACTCTTCGCGCTCAACACTTCACACTTCACACTCCACACTCCACACTTCGCACTGCACACTGCACTCAACACTCCACACTTCACACTTCACACTGCACTCTTGGCACTCAACACTTCACACTTCACACTGCGCTCTTCCCACTCCACACTTTACACTGCACCCTTCACACTCCACACTTCCCACTGCACACTGCACTCTTCGCACTCCACACTTCACACTCCACACTCCACACTCCACACTTCGCACTGCACACTGCACTCTTAACACTCCACACTTCACACTTCACACTTCACTCTTCACGCTGCACACTTTGCACTTCGCACTGCGCCCTTCTCACTCCACACTTCGCACTTCACACTCCACACTTCATCTCATCTTATCTCAGCTGCCCTCTCCTCACCTTAATCCCAGATCATCTCTTCTCACCTCCTCCCATTTCTTCTCAAATGTCATCAAAGCTTACACCCGTCACTTCCCAGTACTACTTCGTACTACAAAGCTTTCACAAAGCACTTCCCAGCACTACTTCGTACTACAAAGCTTGCACAAAATACTTCCCAGTACTACTTTGTACTAAAAAACATTCACAAAACACTTCCCAGTACTACTTCGTACTACAAAGCTTGCACAAAACACTTCCCAGTACTACTTCGTACTACAAAGCTTGCACAAAGCACTTCCCAGTACTACTTCGTACTACAAAGCTTGCACAAAACACTTCCCAGTACTACTTCGTACTACAAAGCTTGCACAAAGCACTTCCCAGTACTACTTCTTACTACAAAGCTTGCGCAAAGCACTTCCCAGTACTACTTCGTACTACAAAGCTTGCACAAAGCACTTCCCAGTACTACTTCAAAGCTTGCACAAAGCATTTACCAGTACTACTTCGTACTACAAAGCTTGCACAAAGCACTTCCCAGTACTATTCCGTACTGCAAAGCTTGCGCAAAGCACTTCCCAGTACTACTTTGTACTACAAAGCTTGCACAAAATACTTCCTAGTACTACTTTGTACTACAAAGCTTGCACAAAGCACTTCCCAGTACTACTTCTTACTACAAAGCTTGCGCAAAGCACTTCCCGGTACTACTTCGTACTACAAAGCTTTCATTAAGCGCTTACCAGTATTACTTGGTACTACAAAGCTTGCACAAAGCACTTCCCAGTACTACTTCGAACTACAAAGCTTGCACAAAATACCTCCCAGTGCTACTTTGTACTACAAAGCTTGCACAAAGCACTTCCCAGTACTACTTTGTACTACAAAGGTTGCACAAAGCACTTCCCTCTCGTCATCGCCAGCTTCTTTTTCTGCCTCTTCTACACAGCCACACTATTGCGAGCTCCCCAGCTCTCTGCGCCTCACAGGGCTCGAACAATGTTACGGTTTCGCCACCTCTCTGCACCTCACCGCACCATTCTCTGGGCTGCGCCGGACCCGCGCCCTGTGCCAGATAGAATGTCGGAAAGAATGGCAGACAAGACGTCAGATAGAATGCCACATGAAATGTCAAATAGAATCTCAAAAATATTGCCAGAATTAACGTCGACTACAATGTAAGATAGTACGCCCGATAAAACGCAGGAAAAAGTGTGAAAATACAACAATAGAATACCTGTCAAATAGAATTTGAGAATATACAATATGTCGGGGCGAATGTCAAAATATAAGTCAGGCAAACAGTCAAATGGAATGCCGGATAGAAAATTTCAAATAAGAAAGATAATATAGGTCAGATAGATAGAATGTCAATCTATATATATATATATATGTGTGTCAACAAGCTGTCAAAACAAAAGGAATGTCAGAGAATATGTCAAGTAGAATGTCAATAAATAAATGAATAAATAAATAGACAAATAAATATGTAAACGTACAAGTATAAATATATATATATATATATGTGATATATAAATATGCAAATGTATATTTAAATGTAAATAAATATATATATATATATATGTATGTGTATATACGTATGTGGTACTGTGTCCCGTGTTACTGGCCACCCCTAACTCCCTTTTCCAGCCCCCCGGACTCCCCATTGACACGCTATTTGCACCACTTCAGAGCCCCAACTCTTGTGTATTACACACCATAAACCAATATGTGCTTGGTCAACAATATACACTATAGATTGCACAATATATAGTCATTGTACCTTTCATTCATAGGATATATATATATATATACTAGCAATGACCATCCCCTTGGGAGGGAGCCGAGCGACGCTGCACCCCATATTTAAAGTCAGGTTGAATGTCCAAGTGCAAGAAATATCAAGAAAAAAATGTGACAAAGAATGTCTATATATGTGTGCCGAATGGAATGTCAGAATGTATGTCAGATAAATACCGAGCATGTAGACAGTCAGAGTACATGTCAAATAGAATGCAACAATATGCAAGACCATATGTCAGATAGATTGTCAGTGAATATGTAAAGTCAGAATGTATGTCCGACAAAATGTGAAATGCAAAGATGTGCGAAATCATGATAATCTGTGAGCCGCATCTTTTGGTCGTTCAAGATAAATTCCACTTGCATGTCCGTTTAACCAATTGACATCCGATTCTTTGTTTTGTAAAATCCTAACTTTTGGCTGGATAGTTCATTTCTGAACTAACATCCCATGTTCGCAGGTTGTTCCGAAATATTTCCATAGGAGATTCCTGTAAAATCGCCCGTGTTGTTTTGAATTTCTCCACTTGACCACATATTGCCCTGCAAACCAACATGTTGGCTCACGGGGAACTCCAACGATTAAAAACCCGGAATTCTTGGAATGGGTATCCTGTGTAACTCCTCTTCGTCATATGTAAAATGACCCTTACATGGTTAGTTGCCAGGATCGTTGTTCGCTATTCGTTGTGGAACACGCGCTCATCAAGTCCTTCAGTAGTGGCTAAACCCGAACTCTTGTCGGTTCGGTCCCGACTTGTTCCGTTTTGAAACACATATCCGTTCTGCAATTTTTGGACTTTGCTAGCCCACTTCCCCCCAAAGACACTTGGTTTTGCTGATCCGGGGTTAAAAGAAGAACAAATCCTCTTAGATCTCCGCGGCTGAGTAGGCAATGAGAAAATAGGGCAAATCACCAACTCAGAGAATCCAGGACTTCCCCCAATGTTTGATGGTCTCAAGATGTTATAACAAGTTAGAACCCTCAATGCTGGTTAAATTCCCTATGAATCATCAGCCAACAAGGGTTTTGAACACCCAGCTGGGCTCCAACCTGCGTCCCCCCAACCTCCACAAGCCACCTTGATACGGCGTCCAGCCATCCGCCTGCAAAGCGGTCAGCCGCTCCCGCGGCACTGCACGGCGTGTGGTGGAAGCCAAAAGGAGGCCGTTGAAGGCGGTTTTCTGCTGGATGTAGACGGGCCTTGGAGAGGCCCTGGTGGAAATGTTGGGGGTTTAACTTGGAAAAATGAACTGTATATATGCATAAATTGCATAAATTCCAACAACTTCTAACTTACATGTAGAATGTTGGGGGTTTTATAGAGGAAATTATTGTGATTTATGGGGTTATATTCGCTACATATACGTGGAAGATCACCCAACTCAATGAAAGTGTTGATGGTCCAGTCGTTCGAGCTAGCTAGTGAATGATTGGCAAAATATTTGGCCGGGCGGCTACCCTGGTGGACACGTTGCTGGTCTGGTGTCACCAAAAATGAAATCAGAAGATTTGTGCCCTGATGCTTCATTGGGGATCAACCGTAAGCCATGAATATACTGGCTGAAACTCGAAGGACTAAGGGGGACCACAAAAATGGGGGCGATCCAACCAGCGCCCTGTTGCCTTGGCAAATCCCTTCGGAATGCTGGAGGATCTGCAAAACCACCCAGCTGGATGTACTCCACCGGCTTACAAACGGCTTGGTTTCAGCACATCGTCCTCGTTTTATTTCTACATTAATGAGCGAATACTTCACAATAGATTGATTTAGAATGGTTCAGCAACTTCACGGCATTCCTGGTTTTATAGCCAGGGAGGTGCATCAAAATCTGCGTTTCCACTTGGATGGGCAATCAAACTGCATTGCAGCGCCCTGTTCTTTTTTTTGGGTATCCCTGCCTACATGACTCTTCAAACATCTTCAAGCAAAATTCCCAGAAATTATCACAACTCCTAATCTTTTTACTGATGGAAATCTCCGCTTTTATTGGTTGAAGCATGTTTAAGTTCCAAATCCGAACGTTTCCGACAGGGTGGCCACCAATCCTCCAAAATCTTGCGCTTATTGCCTGGCGACCCCCACAGCTTGCAGGGGGCCGTTAGCTTTCGTGCCGTTTTTCCTTTCTATATTTCTTGTCGCGGGCTGGGGGTTGGCACTTGACCCTCGCGCCATGTTGTCCGATCAGCTCCACTGCAGGGCATCCCCGGTCATTCCAGTCGCAACATGTTCATGGGGGGAAGCCATGAATGCCTTCGCAGCGGCATCCTCGTCAGCAGCATAGTCGTAGTTCAAGAATGGGTGCCCCAAATCGAAACTGGGATTTTCATGGGTTGATAGTTATTGACCAACTATGAAAGGAAACAAATCAACTTTTACAGTGATTAAGTAATGAATATGGCCAACAGCTACCAACCAACTCTCTACCACGTGAGAACTTCGAGGTCCTTCCACTACTCCATCGGCCAAGATGGCACACCACTCAGGCCATGACATCCCATCTTCCAACGGTGTCGCTCCGATCTCATGTTCGGGCAGTACGGCTTGCCTTGGCGAGCTCGAGCAACCCTAAGGTAATGTGACCTGCCCGAGAAATCTTTTATGAAACTATCCGTCTATAGATGACTATCTAATTCTTAAATGAAATTTTATAATGAAAAATGGGTTAGACAGACCTCTCGTATTTTATTTGTTTTGACTTGTTGGGAAAACAAAAAACTTTTTAGAAGCGGTATACGTACTATAATCGATCAATTAGTCTTTAAGCCACATGAACAAATTAATTTGGAGAGGCTCATCCCATAATTTGAGAAAGGCATACATGGGGTTTACAGTCTGGTGATCGGCTGGCTGTCAACCCCAATGACATTCAAGAAGTGGGGTTCTATCGTCGTCCAGAAACTAAGTTCACCAAACGGATCTCCCCTCAATGGGATACGAATATGCAAGCTGCTTTTGACTTCGGTTATTCTGGTCCTTCCGGTCGGCAAAAGCCAGGAAACTCCCCATGAACATATGTAATTATATATTGATGGAAGATTGTACCATGATGATCAAAGCAGAAAACAGAAGAGAACACCAGGAAACATCTACAACCACCGCAGCAACATCGCCATGCAAAGATGATGGTAATACGCGCGAACACTGTTTTCACAAGAGCACGGATTCAGCATCTGCTTTCTGTGCAACTGGCTCCGGTCGATTTTTTTGGATTGAATTAAAATGCCTAGGGAAAACCCCATCCATCAACCATTCAGCAAGGTCTGTTTACCCGAAGTGATCTGGAAGATCTTCGGCAAGGGCAACTGTTTCCACGTTTCCAAACCTGGTGCTATTTAACGTCCAGCTGCTCTTCACAACCGATGTCAAGATTGACGCCAAAGCCAGGACCTGAAGTTTTGCGAAACGAAGCGTGCGTTGATGATAAAGATGGTAAACCTGGGAAAAATGGGGAGGCAAAACAATATAAATGGTTGGTGAGTGGGGGTGTTTCTAACCAATGTGCCCAATAGTAAGCCGCTGCTTGGCTTCTTTGTGCCTCCCTGCTGGGCACTTACTTACTCATTGGGTAAATAGGCCCTAACCAAAAGCCAGTCAATTGGGGTCATCACCAATAATATGGGAATGGGTGAGAGGAAGAGACATGTGCAACAAACGATGAGACCCGATTGAACTGAACAAATCTTTTGGGAAGGAACCATAATCAGGATGGAAGCCGTTGAAGTCAATGCATGTTTTGGTGAACAAACTTTTTCCATCTTTTTCCTGAGAATAAAAACCTTACCGCAGCCACATGAAGCTAGAGCACAAATGACGAAGGACTTGGAGTCACTTGCTCTTCTCCAAGACCAGCAGCGCATGAATTTCCAAGATTGCCAACCCTCTGGGGATGGTATCCCCCTGGACATTTCCTTTTTGAAATGTATTGCAGCATGCGTTGCAATTTATATATACATATATTTCACATTGCGTTGCATTTCACTGTACTGCGATACCTTATATACAAAGGCGTTTGAAGTGTATAAGTATATATTACCCTCTGGTAAACTAACATAGCTATTGAAAATGGCCATTTATAGTGGATTTTCCCATAAAAAATGGTGATTTTCCATAGTTATGTTAGTTTACCAACAAATCCTGGCCAACGAGGTCAGATTATCAGGCTACAACCTAGTCGCAAACGATCAAGTGGCGTGGCGGTCCAGCAATCTTTGCACTGTAGGGCGTCTGCCTTGGCCAATCTGAGAACCACATCCCGCAGTACAACCCGTGGTGCAACTATACAGTACCTGCATGTATTCATTCAGTGGACATGTATGCATAGAAATGGATAGAAAATGATAGAAACACAATGGTCGCATATTTAGTGATATGCGCACGGTGCAAGAAATTAGGGTCCTGGGTTGGATGGTGGGCAAGCCGTTCTTCCCGGTGGGGAAGGCCATGACAGCGGGCCACTGCTACCATGTATTTTTTGGTGATGGCCTGCTTCTCGCCAGGGGTGGCTGCATACGCACGACATTCTCAACCGCCGCCTTGTGGCCATCGCGGTTCTCGATGCCAGGTCGACCCTTCTGCCCCTCTCGATGAATCTCGAGGGGAGGTCTGAGTCTGTCACCATCTCGCACTTCACCCTGTCATCCGGCCGAGGGCGGCCTTTGTGCATTCGAGGGACAAACAATGGGATCCAGTCTATACATGCTACGGATTGACGCGCCACAAGTCGCGACAAAAGACACACCAAACACTGGAGACAGGATGGAGAAACAAACTGACCACCTGTATATAAGAAAAAACATAAACAACAACCCTGGGACCTTTTGGGGTGGAAACTAGAAACAACAAATATCATACCAATGGGTCTGGTTTTCATCTTGAACCGCTTTGTGGAGCTATTAATCATGCTGCAAGCATTCTAGTCATATGATGAACACCTAGCAAAACCAGTATGACATAGGCATAGGGGAAAGGCGCGCCCAACTATCCCAAAACCCACATGGACCCAACGAATTCTCGGAATGCTAGCCGGGGCAATTTAGGAATGTTTGTGTCCTCACAAGAACTGGTGGATCAACTACAAGTTTGGCTTGAATTGTGTGGTGCAATTGTGCAAGACCTCAGATTTTACAAAGGTCCATGATACAGGTAATTAGAAGTCAAACCCAAATAGTTCTCAATTTCACGGATAAACACCCATGTACATGAAAATACATGTATTATGACGCGCAAACAGTGTGACGGTTTGATCTTCATCCATAGCAATAATATATATATATATATATATGATATATATACGGGACCTATGAAGACGTATGAAATTCAAACATATCATGCTTTCGGGTGCCAAATTCCAGTTGACAATCTTCTTGTTGATTGAATGCGGTCTGCATTCTATGCTTCTTGGTAAACACACCTCTGTTTTCCGTTGATCAAAATTTACCCTTCCTGCCGGGCAACCCGTCAGCCACCACATCCTTCAACATCAGCACACGGCGGATGGACGGCGTCCGCGACAGGAAAACACGGCGATTGCGCCGCATGCGTCGCACAGCATAGACGGTCAACTCCTTGGAAGGTGGCAATACCTACCACCGGTGAGTTGCAGGTAGTTGTGAATGACCACCAATCATCCAAGATGTCCACGCTTTGCTGGTTACGTTTACATCCCTGTGTTTGTGCTGGCACATGCCGATTCTTGTGATCATTGGTTGCCAAGGTCTCCGCTTCTCAAAACATGAGTAGCTGATATTAGCTGGTGTTTTGGTGCGCGGAGGTTGGTGTTTTGGTGCGCGGAGGTTGGGAAACTAAGACACTCCCAGTGAAGGGAGCAACCGCATAAACCATCAGCTAATGATTTGCCTGCACTGTGGCAAATCTGTGGCAAACAACATATTCTGGCTCAATAAAGTAGTAGAGGAAATGGTTCTTGAGATGCCAATGAAATGACGGGAAATCAAAAAATAAGAATCAATGAGCGCGAGTGACTGAATGAATGAATGAACCAATGACTGACAGGAGTGAGTGAGTGAGTGAATGTATGAGTGAATGCGTGAGTGAGTGAGTGAGTGCATCAATGAATGAATGAATGAATGAATGAATGAATGAATGAATGAATGAATGCATGAATCAATCAACCAATCAATCAATCAATCAATCAATCAATGAATTAATCGATGAGACCGAATGAATCAATGACTGACTGAATGAATGAATGAATGAATGAAAGAAAGAAAGAATGAAAGAACGAATGAATGAATGAATGAATGAATGAATGAATCAGTGAACACCGTGTGGGTTCAGTTGTCAGTTCCAGGATGGGTCTCGCAAGGCCAGGGAATATAGACAAGTCAAAATCCAATTGTCACAGCGCATTAGGTGCATCCAACAATATTCAAACCAGGATGAGTCCGCCAAACCAACAAACTTCACCATGCCCGGCAGTTTCGTGTCACAAGATGCGGTGCCCACTTCCACGTCATCATCAACCAGCAGCATTCCACGCGCATCCTGAGTCGATGTTTTGGCTCAGAGGAACGCAGTCCAGTGGATTTGGGGCTGCCATATTAAAAAGACACACCCAAACATCTGTGATCATCGGGACAAAAGGGGAAACCACTAGATATTGCAAACGACCAACCTTCAGGTCTATTTACTGCCAAAGGATTCGGTTTTGACCCATCTAGCCAACCTAGCACAGGCACTGACAGCATGCATCAGCAAGTGCTATATCAACTGACCTGCCTGTTCAGTTTCAACAGATGATCCTCCACCACTTTTTGGCCTAATGACATGATTTTGTCTTCATTTGGGGTTGCTCAGGCATCTCTAGATAATTTTTCCTCAAAGCTACCTTCTGGCAGGTAAAGCTTATGACCCCACCAAAAATGAACATGCGAATTTTCATTCATTAATTTTCCTAAAGCATGGCATTTGTTTAGGCGCCATGATGTTTTAGAGGGGCTGTCAGTTGGCCAGTAAAAAACACTGGCCAGGTCGCAGTCGAGAAACAAAACCGAAGTCAACCACTGCCACACCATCTACTACTGCTTGGATGGTGCCCTGGTAAGGAGTCAGCCTCAAGAGATGGAACTGCTGCATGACTGGCAACAGAAAGATTAAATTCGGATCGATTACGATACGATAAGAAAAGACAAGAGAAAATTAGATAAGCTAGGTGGTTTCCATCTGGGTATAATGAATTCACTCATCAGATCTAGCCCAGCAAGGTTCTTCAGGCATTTCCTTCCTGATTAATCTGTCTAGACATGACAAACCTAAGATTGCTTGTGGCTGGCGTGATTATCGAAAACATATTTAGCTTAGCCATGTGTATTTTCTGGCGGGGTAACTAGCTTATATAGTCCTTCATTTCTCCATTGACCTCCAAGAACCACCCTAACAGACCACCATTCATAGTGGCATGTACCAAACTAATCACAGCTGTGTTGCTTACAATATCGCATTTCGCGATGGTGCAAGCCTAACTGCATTCGTCAATCATGATTCCGCAGACTTCACAAAAACTTGATATTTCATGGGAATGAACAATCATAGTAATCCCCTATGAGATACCGACAAGTGTGACACCAGGATGTGAACGAAATGGTGTTTCCTCCAAAATCTTGAGAATTCAAACTTGTCTGGATCCTTTCTTAGGTAATATTCCCATGAACACCTACAAGTCCCACTACATTACTCCCATTAGATCCCATTAAATCCCATTATGCTCCCAAGAATGTCCATTCAATCCCATCAAATCCCATCAAATCCCATCAATATCTCATGAAATCCTTATTCATCGATGTTTAAGGCTCCATGAATTCCCATCAGCTGGGCTTCCCCATTTCACCAATTTTCCCAGCCACCCTGCACCAAGGTGCCCATCCACAATCAGCTGCTGCTTGGGTTTCTTGGGCTCCTCGAGCGGTTGAAGAGATAGGCTGAAGCGGCCCGAGCGCCAGTGTTGACCTCGTGGTGGCCGCTGGTGATAGGCATGTTGGTTGGTGTTTTTTGTCAGTCAAATAAGGGATTTAACCAATCAAAATTAAAGATCTAAGGAAGTCAAATTAGGATCATGATGGCAATGATTGAGAATTGTGTAATGACAAGATGCAAAAGTAATTTCTAGAAGCAATGGAAGGCATTTTGAAACCAAATAGATAATGAATCATGGAACTAGTACTGGTTGTGGTGCTGGTGGCACACGGGTCCGGAAAACCAGCAAAGTAAACTCATTGCTGCTGTATCATTGTGATCATCCTCATCGTTTTCAAAAATGTTGTTTTTTTGTCATGGAAACTTGTGATCGTGATGATGATGATAATGATCCAAAAACGATAAAAGCGGTGATGATATGTGATTATGATGAGGAAGAGAAGGAGGAGGAACATTCCAGCATTGATGATAATAATGATGGTAATGGTGGTGGTGGTGGTGATGATGATGATGATGATGATGACGATCATGACGATGATGGTGGTGACTTCAATGACGATCAGGACTTGTTATTTGTTCTGGTCACATTGACAAGGGCTTCCCTTTCCAGATCACGTGATCAGTACAAATTAGCAATATTGGCATAATATTTGCGGAACAGAAGTGTAAAACCTACACTGTAATTTTACACAACAAATGTGTGCTTTTCCCTCAAAGTTACAGGAGCAGGCATATATTGTGGTCAGGACGGCTGCCAAAAACTATGGCTACATTCGTTACACGTGGTTCTCCGATGTTCAAACGCATTTGGGAACCGGAGAAGGCTTACCCATCCTCAGAAAGATGGCCAGCCGGGCCACTCGTCGCAAAGACCGTCAGCTGGTCACCAACGTTGAATTGAGTTCCCTGTCGCTGACTGGTGATGGCTGCACAGCCAGCCACTTGTAGATGATTTTATTACTTTCAAATTACTTTCAAATAGATTTTGTAATTACTCTAAAATTAAATGGACATTTCCCTATTGCTCTGTTGGATCACCAAACGGTTTAAACGTGCTGACTGGTGGTTCAGCCAACCACCATTGCAAAGACTGCTCCTCAATCCTGCTACTTCAATTTGCTGATCCAGGACCTCCAAGCAATTCCCATTCCTCGTGTATTTTCCATTGGACAAGTAAGCCGCATCACCTCAAACAAACCCATGGTTCAGACTCATCTTGTTAACCCATATCCATTAACATATCCATAAAAATTTCTATTAACATATCCATTCACATAATATCTATTGCCATATCAATATCCACACCAAGGATATCCATGACCCCCCAGGAATTCCCATGCTCTTCCCATGTTGTTCCTCCAGCGCGGCCTTGGGTACCTCGCGCACCGGAAGGAACCCCGGCCGCTCGAAGCCTGCTGCGATGAACGTTATGAGGGCCGTGTAGCTTCTTGTCAATAAGTAATCCTCTATAATTATATGATGTTATATGTATATTAGTTATTTTACATATATCTACGTTTTCTTGATATATAGTAAGACTTCAACAAATAGAACAATCATGAACAGTCATGCATCATATTTATCAGTATCTTAGCACGAAAGCGGGGTTTGAATGAGGCGTGGTAAGTACGGAATTCATGATAATCTTGTCACTGGCAAGACTTCCGGATTTCGAATTTTACCGCATGTGAGAATGTGAATGCTTGCGCGCGGATCAACAGGAAGGCCATGTATATAGAAGCTTCAAAACATCTGTAAGCAAAAACACGCCGGGGATGGACGAGAGAAAATAAAGAAACATATTTCAGATTTATAGCGCGAACCAAACAGTAGATGAAGACAAAGATTGACTGCAGCGGGGTTTGAACCCGCCACCTTTGCCAGCGCTGCGGGGCTGTCTGGTCCCTGGGAGTTGGGCGGTTGCTGGCAAGATTCAGAAAGCGTCCAGAAGTCAAACAGTGCACTGCGTCCTGCTGGCCGGTGTCCTTATCGTCTAGTGGTTAGGGCGTCGCGCTGTGGCCGCGACAACCCAAGTTCGACTCCTGGTGAGGCCATTGCATTGGCAATTAGAAAAAAGCGAGGAGAAGTAGAATAGAAAAAAGAAGAAAACCAAACGGAAACCTACCGCTTCACTACATCTCAACACCATCCAAAATTTCACCAGAAGTGGATACTTGATTTCATTCACCCTGAATATTCATTCAAGCAAATTCACACAATTCCCACGTCACCCTTACTAACCTTGTTTAATATTTTTTTCCTTTCAGATTGCCGTACAGTACTGCACGAGGCGGTCCGTAATGTCATTCTCAATATTTTCAAGGTGCTCAATATCCAAGCTTTGCTCTCGTTGCAATTGAACATGGTCGAATATTTCCTGAACGATGTCACAGTCACAAAAGCAATGATATCCATATCTTTCGTACTGATACGCCAAAAAACAACCCCCAAAAGCATGCTCAAAGGTTTGAAAAATTGGACCATGTGGAGAAGACATCATCGAACTACCATCCTGGTTTCCCACTCTTCGGCATCTTTTTGGAAGATTTTGGGAGTTGCTGTCAACCGACTAAAACTGATATATACTGTGTGTATATATATATATATTATATTCAATATAATTATCCAATCAGCTTTGCTGAAGAAAATCCTGCAAGGGGGTCATGGTGAGGCAGAAGCTATCCAACAAAATCTGCTAGTCAGTTGTGCTGCTAGATAAACTAAGCATTCATGGTTAGATAATGATATATTAATTATCCCATGAAATATCAATAAATCACATGAAATCCCCGAGCAAATATAATTGGTTTTGCGTAAATAGTTCAGGTAGGTTATACATCCCACTATCATTAAGCCATACTGTACTACCCTCTGGTAAACTAACATAGCTATTGAAAATGGCCATAGAAATAGTTGATTTTCCCATGAAACATGGTGATTTTCTATAGCAAACTGTTAGTTTACCAGAGGGTAGTTCCTCTTGAAACTTCCCCAAACCCATGTTTTGTCCCTGGCATCTCGCCGCAGCCTACGTCAACAAAGTAGCCGAAGTCTGCAATGGACGACCTGCAATTTATTCGCTGATCTGTTGGGCTTATGGTAGATCTATCAAACTAGTTACCCTCTGGTATTGCCATACAACAAGCTATGAAAATTCACCATTTTTAATGGGAAAATCAACTCTTTCTATGGCCATTTTCAATAGCGAACTGTTAAATTACCAGAGGGGAACCAGTTAGATGGGGGTTGTAAACAGCAACTTATAGATGGAAGCGCGCTAGGATCAACTGGGCAATATGTTCAAGTGCAGTTTAAATTGATGAAAAGACTTGCCTTTTTAGTGTTTCGATGAGCACAAAAGATCCGAATCTACCGCCTGCAACAGCTCATCCAATGATCCCCGAAGTTCATTGTCTCCCAGCAGGGCCATGATATGGACTGGGACTCAGCCCGCCATGGAGCCATATGCAGCAGTTCTTAGAACCATCCATACTTGGTTCTAAATAGTGAAGTTCGACCCACTTCCTCACCAGGCTGACTCTTAACAATTGTGTACCATGTGGTGAACCCAAGAAACCATTGCAGTAACCAACCACGTGGCGGTCATTTTACATCATCCCAAATAGTGGCATACAAAAAACACGCAATTGGGGCCGGTCTTTATTGGGTTTACCTCATCAGTTGTAACCAACCTTAGCTACGCTGAAAGGAAACACACTTTTTTGTTGACTTGGTAACATATTCCCCAATTTATGGCTAAAGAATGTTATAAATTGAATCATGGTACTGTACAACTTCCCTTCTCCAAGGTCTTTCCAAATGTATACGGTACCAGAAATACCTCTAATTTTTCTTGATGCAGCCACAAGTTTTGCCGGTGAACATTCGGTTTTCCGCTTCAGTTCTTGGATTTGCTTCGGGGGCCGTCAAAAAAAAAGATTCCCAATCGATTCCTCATGTATGGTGTAACCAACGGGAAAATGAATAATGATCGACTCAGAAAATCCATCCAGATATATCCTTTCATATTCCTATTAAACACCATTAAGTCCTTTTAAATCCCTGTTTTTGTTGATATATCCTATCATATCCCCATTATACCCCCCTGGAAATTCCGCTCTGAGGATTCGACACGACCCCCGGGTACGGATGTCGTCCGTCGCACTTCATGCGGAACAAGCGCTGCGAGGGCTCTGCAGAGGGAGTCAGCGCTAGGTTGAACTTCCTGCAGCGTCTTTTTTTTTGGGAGGTGTGACTGTGGATCGGGAAACGCCTTGGATATGATGGTAGCTCCCTGGCTGGCATTCCAGGATCGCTCAGGGATAAGGATGGGGATAATGGACTACCGGATTTTTATCGGATTCTATACATATTACATAGTTTCACAATCAAATGTAATATTATGATTTTAATGAACTTCTTTTTTTGCGCGCTGATTTGCTTTTCTGCTGTATTTCTCTTGGGGATCTTGAAAAGAACTGGCATGGGCGTCCCCCGAAAAAATGGAACAGTAATTGATTTTGAAACTGGTGGAACTTGTATAATGAGACATGTTTTCTTCTATCTTTCTTGGGGACCCTACCATCTGCCGCCTCATTTCCAATAATCAAACACATCAGCCAACTATCAACCATTCAATGCTTGTTGATTTCTTCTAAGTTCTTTGATTGCCGCCTGCATTCCTTCATCAGGCAAGAGGAACGGATCAACTCACCATGCGCCAAGCGGTTTGGTCAGGATGTTCCAAATGGTGAAGAACCGGGCCCCAAGTTGTTTGAATAGATTACGTCAAGTGATGGGGCATTTTGGCTTTGGCAAAGATGAAGACACACCGATCATCGATTAACAAAACACTGGCGCGATGTGAATCTTTCATGTATCTTGTGGTCGCGGAACTCCTGATACAGTAGCTCTTTGGTTCCTCATTTAATTGATAGGAAATATGGATACCCATTGGTCCAAACGGCTCCTTTCTAACAGCTGTTGGGGTTTCCAATGGCGAAGGAAACCTTTCCAGGTTTTACCCAGGCCCACCCGGCCCCTAGTCACCCGGCAAATAGCCCCTGTTACCCTAATTTATCAACAAAAAATTACACATCCACAATCAATTTCGTACAAAATTGATCACAGTTGTTCACCGGAGGGTCCAGAGAATAGGTCCCAAAGTTGGTTGGGGGGGACTATCTGCAGGATAAATTTACCTTTCAACTACCATCTCGAAATTAAAACTGGCACTGAACCCGGCCCATTCTGCCAAACGTGTGGATTTCGAATTGCCGTCTTTGATTAGCATAGGTTGGCCCGTTGACAATTACATCAGCTCAAATGGGACCACCATCGCCGAGCTGCTGGGTGTCAAAGGATTTGCTGGTGATGTAGACCTTGCCCGCTTGGCGCTGCAAGAAAGTATGTAATTCCACTTCCCTAGTTACAATGAACCTACCCATAAGGGGAAAACTTCGAAATCCAATGTTGAACAGTATTCCAATTAGATTCTGAGAAGGAACCCGATCAATTTTGAAATTGAAAAAGTTACTTTTTTTTTTTTCCGGGTATTTTTTAAAACTAATACTAGGGGAAAACTCCGCACCCTAATGCTGAATACCACCTTCATACCACAGCCATATCCAAAAACGAACTCCAAATGTATTCGAATGTTTACTATTCGGGACGGGGGAGGTTTAGTATTAGGGGGAAAAAACTCAAGTGGCAGTCACTAGGGAAAATCACTATTTATAACAAGGAAATCTTTCATAAACGGGCAATGTTCCTACCACAAGGGCAACCATCAGTGGACTTTCCCCCGGCTCGACTCCAAGTGTCCGTCACCGGCACCCCGTGCACCAGCCGTGCCAACTCGGAAGCGCTGGTAGTGGACGCCTCGGAGCGGGAGACGTGGTGGATGTCCCGACTTCAAGGATGTGAATAAAAACATGATTTCTACCCTCTGGTAAACTAACATAACTATGGAAAATCTCCATTTTTAAGGGGAAAATCCACTATTTCTATGGCAATTTCCAATAGCAAACTGGTAGTTTACCAGAGGGTACTCTCTAGCTTTTTTAGCTTATGGAGATGTAGATTTTATAAGTTTCCTGATGTGTGAAAATGTATATTTGATTTTGATTCCCCGATTTGAAGGTCGTAAACCCAAGATAGATAGCGAAGTCGTTTGCTGCAATTTGCCACTGGTTTAAAATAATATACTTGTCATTTTTGAGGTTGCTATAAATGGATGGCTTGACTTACCGTTTTCACCAACAAACATTTGGATTTCACCTACAAGAGTGAGGAGTCAACTTGGTCAAGTTGCAGAACAACTTGTAGGAAACACATTGGTTTTGACATCAGCATACAACACAATTTCTCGTACACTTGCTTCGTTAAACCAAATTTTGGACCACTAGTTTTGGACACATGATGGCTGAATGCCTAAGTTGGGCTAATTGAGCCCGTCCCAAAAAAGTGTTGGTCGATTTTAAATCATCTCTCCCTGGCTAGGCACCATGTCCCCCCCAACTCCCCCAACTCTGCGGTGAGGCAAGGTACTGGAACCAATCCTTTTTGTGTTTGGCTAATAGCGATCCTGGGCTGATCAAGGTATGGGATTGCATCGGTTTCACGGTGGCCTCATCACTGGCGCTGATCCAACTGGAGGTAAGTTCTTCATTGGATCATGAACTGCTGTTATTCAATGGTTTTTGAATGAGAATCCTAACGGCTAATCATTCAATACAGCCATTACCCTCCAGTAAACTAACATAGCCATTGAGAATGGCCCATTTATAGATTATAGACTATAACTATAGTGATTTTCCATAGCAGAATGTGAGTTTACCAGAGATGATCTTTTTCGAACTAACATGGCCGTATTGAAGCATACTTCCCTCGCCCGGGAGCTGGCCATTGATCAATGTATGGAAAACCCATGCATCGAATCATGGGACATGGCCAGCCGCAGGGGGGGTCCGTTCAAAGTTGATTGCAAGAAACCAAGGTTTCCAGATCTGGGATGCTTTTGCCTACTATCATACACTCATATACTTCATCCAGTAGCACTAACCATCATGGGTCATACATACTACGAAACATCACGGCAATTCATCCCTCCAAAATCAGACACCCCTTTTATGGTCCAAAATATCTGGTTTCATCCCTGCACCCACCATCGTCTCTGAGCGTTTAATATGAACGGGGTATGGAATTAACCATCATTGGTCCAAAATATTCCTTATAAATCCAACTAGAGCCTGAGAAGGGCTTTATTCCGCCAATCAACCCATAAATGCGTCCTCAGAAGGTATGTCTGGACCCATAGAGGTTTCGTTCATGTTGACATCGGCCAGAAGATCAGCAACTTTTTGCTCAGGAACACTGCTCCATAATCTTGCACTGCGAGCCTCAGAAACTGCACCCAAACTGGGATCAATTTGAGCGGGCGCGTGGTCAATACTCGACGCCCCCCTAGCAAAAACAACAAACTTTTGGGCCAAAGTATACAAACATCCTCAATTGCAAGCTGAAAACTTGCCTGTTTACCTACCATACAATAAGGGTCACTTTCCGAGCCAAATCTATCCCATTGGTCCTTCCTCCGGTTCCTCCAGATTCCTTGTCACATCGAGGAACACCACGCCGTTTCGCGGGGTCACCCCGTCAGCCCAAAGCCGCGCCCAGAGAACTTTTTCCGGCAAACTGTCCTGAGTCCAGCTGCCATTCAGCGCTGTGTGGCCGAAACATGGCTATGGCGACCCGGAATAATTCATTAATTATTGGTCATAGGTCACATATCTTGATGCCAATGTCATTTTGTCGGAGATGGAACCCATAATATGCTGAATAAATAATTCATTTTGCAACAATTACAGTAAACCAATTGTCTAGTTTCAGTGTCTCCAATCTTCGGTTGCAGCTGAGTGTGTTTCCGATTTGAGGGGCCTCCTATGTTGGGCAACATCAATGCAAGGTTGAAATTTCATTTTTTGCTTACATGGATTTTTTTTTACCCAAGACTCAGGAAACCATATTTGATTACCAAAGCATATCTCAATTTTGTCAATCGAACCCCACAAGATGTCACAATTGTCCGGATTGTTGGTGCCGAGCCCTCAGCAGGCCTGGCACGCACTCTTGGATGCCAAGAAGCCAAGTTCGCTCCCTTTAATTTGGGCCAATCACCTGCAACACGGATGATCAAGAGACATGGCCAAGCCCCTGCAAAGAAAAAATAACTACTCAGGCAGGTGGGCGGATATTTACAACCCGCCAAAAAGAAAACAAGTCAAAGCCTCATCAAAGTAGTACCGCATTGTCTTTCAATCTCTTTCTGGGGCTTATTGCATGATATCTTCTGATCCAAGGGACAGATAGTAAGCGACTTGGGCCATCTTGGGCCTATCTATTTCATGCTATATGAACTGTTTGTCAAACCATGCCTGCACTTGTCTGTGTGGCGTCATGGAGGTGTTTGTCCCATCTCGAGCTTTTTTTTGGCAATTCGAACACTTTTTGGCTATCACAACAAAATAAGATCTAATATAATAAAATCTAATATAATAGAACCCAATATTATAAAATCTAATATACTAATAAAATCTAATATATATAATTATATATAGGATTATATAGGTATTCAAATCAACATATTATTGTATATTGTAGATATTATAGCATAAGGAAAACCATTGTCCACAAAATTTGGTATATTCGCCAGAGCAAGTTGCATCACCTTTGCTAATTCTCGCACTTTTTCTCAATTATTCTCAATAAACCATGCGTTCGTATATATATATATATATATATGAGCTACTGTAGTAGGCCTCAGGCCCAATCTTCTCCACATTCGGTAAGCCCAATGCAAGAAAACATCGCAGTAATCAACCATTTTGGGGGTCATAATTTCTTAATCACCAAAAGTGGACATACTAATCTCATAGACCCCATTATCGCTATTAGGGGATGGTTTATTGCACTTCTCCTACAGTTACTCCAGAATTTCCAATGTAGCAATAAAATGCAATCCATTTGATTGATGTTTATTGCACTTCTCATGCAGTTACCCCAGAATTTCCAATGTAGCAATAAAATGCCATGATTCAAAATAAATCCATATTATCACATCATTTCCCTTCATTTCCCACACTAGTTGGATTGCCTGATTGCTAATCTTCTCCTTCAGGCAGGCCTGGCGCAGCGCCGTGTTGATTCGGCGTTGCTTCCGTCAGCGTTGTTGTCCCGCACCGCCAAGCTTGCTTCACACCTCCAGTGAAGCATGACCAGCTTGCCAAAAGATAAATTTTCATACCAGCGCTGGATCTCTCTCTCTCCCCATCGCCATCTCCAGGAGTCTGCGCTGGATATTATATAGCATTTAGCATGTTATATATATATACACAGATGGAAGTTTGAAATCTGAGTCTCTCTCTCAAGCCGTCTGGATGCAGCCAACAAATTTCACTCTGACATCTAAATTCATGTCATCAACATTCTGGATAAGCCTGACTTCACCACAAGCTTCAACGGGCCCATCACATATTGTGAGGTTGCGGGGTCTGCTACTGCATCCATAGTTTACAAAAATCTAAACAGTCTGCAGGCTCAAAAGACCCCAACATGTCCTACATCCCACGCGAATTTGAGGCTTTATATACTATATAGCCAGTTCGGTGTTTGGTTGTTTGCTGTTAGCGACACCCCAATTGATCTAAAATACAAGAAAGGATGAAACATGATGAAACTCACTTTTTGCCATCTCAGCAGCCAGATTTCTCTCCAAGTCTTGGTGCCGCATCCCTGGTTGAGCTGCTTCAATCCCCATTTTGCCTGTTTATTCACGCTTGATTCCGGGGTTCTTCACTGATTCACTATATATTCTTCTCGGATATCCCAGGTTTCGAGTGCTTAAGCCATCCGAATCATCCAATTTTTTGGAGCAGGAGCTCCCAGCCCACCCCTCAACTCCAACAACCAGTGCAGCGAGTGGCTACGGCAGGATCTCAAAAAGGCTGGCGCATAGCGTCGCAGCATACGGCAGGAGTCAGGGGGGATATTGGTTGAGGCGCAAAAACCTTAATTACAAAGTGGGGCCCCCTAGATAGCTAAGTTGGCTAACACAATTCCAACAACTATTTATAATAGGTATTACTATCGTTAATGGTGTTTCTTAACAGTAAAAATCAACTTATACTTGGGGGGCACAGTGTAGGTGGACGAGCATGTGATGGGAATCATCAGGTTTGGGAGCTATTTGATCTTGTTTTGCCTGAATTGTTTCTGCACTGTCACATACCTTTTTCGCGGACGATCCAGCTGAAGTTGTTCCCAGTGGTAGTGGGTTATAGCTGGTTTGCTAGACACATCTGCAACTCCAGAAATTATCAAAGTAAGAGTACGGGTTCGAACGTTGAGACTGGCCCACATATGCCTCATGTTTTCAAATGTTTTCAATGGCCCAATGGTGTTTTTTTTACCCAGGTTTCCCAGGTCGTGCAAGACTTTGTCGGCTGCCTGCGGGGATGTCAAGTAGGGAATGTTCTGAACAAAACCGGAAGCTTGAACACTTTCCTTGGCAATATATTCATTAGATCAACTTGGATTCGGTTCAAAATGATTGTTGCATATGTGAGCGCATCCGCGTGACCAATTGCCACTGACCTTCCGCGAGCAAATGTGAGCAGCTTCCCCACTGAAACAGAACATCTTTTTGCCCGGTATCTGCTGCCGGTGCCCCACAAAACCCTTCACTGAGTTGAACTCAGCTGTTTAGAATCAGAAGACGCCATAAGCCGAGGTTTTCCGACTGTCTTGAGAATTATATGGGTCTGGGTCCCCGGGTCATTCTTTCTGATGGTGTATGTAGAAAAAATTAGAAAAATCCACAACTGTGGTTCTTCTTGGCCTTACAATTGATTCAACGAGCAAGACAAGGGCAATTATGGCTCAAACTTGTTGGACACCCAAAATGGACAAAAAAACAAACATCTAAAAACAAAAAACTCGAGGGTCAATAAGCCACAACCCTATGATTTGACCCACACCCATATGCCTGGCAGATGCCCCCCTGTTTCAACCGCTGGCTTTGCCATGGGTTCTACTGCTCAGGCGCGAGCCCTGCATTTGAGTCAGACTTCGGAAAGGCATGGAAAAAACGGCCTGGGTTTGTCCAAACACTGGTGGATTTTTGGTGTCACACTGGTAGATGTTGGGGATGTGTCATGAGTTTTCCATACTTTGTGAATATTGAATGGGAAAAAACAATTCCAAAACATTTGATTTTTGGAGGTTGTTCTCGCGCAACCTTCAGTTTCCGAAAGCTGCCGCAGCTACCAGTTCCCGCAAAGAATGCTGTAGTGCTACTCATCAAGGGCCTCGGAACACCCAGCTTTCCATGGCAAGAAATGTGGGTTCTCCATGGTAAACCCCAAAGGTTCAGATCAAATCATTACATAGGACATTGAAAGAAAAACTGCGTTGTTTGAAAAAAAGGGGATGCATACGGAAAACAATGAAGTAAAGACATGTATGACCTTTTAAGCGGAATGAGTTAAAGAACCATATATTATGTTTGATTATATATATATATATAGTGAAAATGACACTGATCAACTATGATGAGTGTGAAGTGTGAAGTAGGTGCGGCAAAATGGCGCTATGATAGTATGATAGTATTGAATCATTTGCTTCCTGCAAATGTGCGTGTGTGTGAGATGAAGCGTGTGAAGGCTATGACACTAGCAACAGGTCCGACTGATTGACGCAACATGAAATTTGGCAATCTACATATATAGATAAACATGATAAGATATAGTAAAAAGCTATATAAAGATGTTACAACTATTTAGACCAACAAAAATACATGAATAAATAAATCTCCCAGCATGGAACTACTTACGACTACTTGAGGGTTCTCAAGTCTTCTTCATGCCAAGTTCCAGACGTGCGTGTCACTAATCCATCCCAGCTTGCCAAATGGGTTCGTCAAACTTGTTGCTAAATATTGGATCACCCTCCGGCAATCAAACATAGCAATGGACAATTGCTCATCTATACTCCAAGTTTCCCACTAACATCTCCGTTTATAGTGGATTTTCCCGTATTTTCACATGATATTCCTGTGATTGTCCCATATTTTTCCCATTATGAATTATGATGTCTATTCACGGGGGATTTTCCAACGTCCAGGGCAGTTTTCCAACATTCCTTTGGGTGCCAAACCCCATTCTCTGGGGCGCAACTTCACTTTTGCTGGCTCCATAAATTGAAATCCATAGAAGGTCGGGCCCCCCAGTTACAAGTTGGTTATAGTTGGTTTATAAACCCCATTCACATCCATTAACTATAGCTATATAATGTTAGATCATATCCTCCATGAACATCCATCAGCCCGACTTTTCCATTTAGGGCAGGGATTGCTACCCGGAACACCAGTGAGTTGGGGCACAACTTTCCCACCTCCCATTCTGAGGCCGCATCTCTGGGGTTCGGCCTTGCTGTTGCAATAGTCCTGGAGGGGACCATCATTGGCCGTATGTGTTAGGCTGGGCTCCAAAAAGGCGCCATCGATGCTGACCTTAGCTACCAAAAACAAACACAAAATTCCGAGCAGGAGGCAAGAAACACTAAACCATACACTTCTTACTGAAAAAAAGAAAACAAGATGAAGGAATTCAGGAAGCAACACGTGTATATACATATAATATGCAATATATGTAAAGACATGTAAAGACAAAATGCCTGATCTCAAGTGATTGTTTTCTTAAAGAATCTCTCTCTCAAGAAAAACAAGTGTATATAATCAGTATATTAACCCTTTTGATTCCTTTCAATTCCTTTTCTTATATGAACATATGGTGGGTTTCCTAAGTCTTGGGGGGTACCCCTAAATCATGAATTTCTTTCTGACTTCCCATGCAATACCCTCTGGTAAACTAACATAGCTATTGAAAATGCCCATTTATAGTTAATTTATGTTAATTTACCCATTAAAAACGGTGATTCTCCATAGTTATGTTAGTTTACCGGAGGGTAAACCAAGCATTTTTGGGAATCCCCCAGGTCCTGCAAGCGTTCGGCCCACTGCAGCGGCATTCGCTTGCCTGCCTTGCGGCTTCGAGGATCAGCGCAGTCCGAGTGGTTTGGTCGGGAAAATCTTCACCGGAACCCCCCTATATTTCAGGGGAAAAATCCATGAAAATCTGTGAGCATCCATGGTTTCCGGTCAAGATTTTCCCTTAAGCCTTTAGCCAATCCATGCACTTAGGTGAATAACTGGTTGATAACCTTGGCGTCACTGTCCGTCCCTGATTTGTGGGTTTTTCCATATATAAATTGGTTTTAGCTATGGTTACTAACCAGTTACTTAGTCGGATGATCCAGTCCTTTTGGTTTTAAACAAACAGGGGCTACGCATCTGAGAAAGGCTGCTATCAACCACTCTTCCGCCCAAAAATCAAACCTTGACAGTCGAAATAAGAGTGTTAACTCCATGAGCCCTGCTTCAGCTTCTTCACTCTCAAGAGCAATGACTCACCGCTCACATCCCCTGTCCCACAAAATTTAGGCACATCATGGTACATCCTCGTGGTTGCTGTGTGCATCCCTGCTTTTGGTTGGACACATTTATATAATCACCAACCGCTTGAAATATTCTCAAGGAATCAGCTTCTTTCTGTTGGCAATGAAGATCCTGAAGCAAACCTCCGTTGATGTTTTGCTTCCACCCCTGCCCACCAGGCATATTCCATCATATTCCCACTGTTAGTGGATCCGTCCTTGGTTTACACAGGATTTTCCAATGATTTTACCCATGATTTTCACCTTCCCTGTTGCCCAAGGCCCTCCCTGGCGCCCGGCGCCCGTCGTTTTTGGCGCCTTCTTCACGAAGCCTTGCACCCACTGCGGCACTGAGCCGCCCAGGTCAGTCTGTGACACCCCGCTGAGCAGCACACCTGGAGACGGGCGCAAGGCGCCACATCTGGGGGGCGAATGGGTTCCAGGTGATGCCCAGAAGTTTATAGTAATTTAATGGGATTATATTGGGAAACAATGGGTATAGAATGGGATTATAATCCTAATAATAGGATTATACTGGGATTTAGTGGGAAATAGTGACATTTGATTTGAAATGATGAGATATACCCACAAGTTTTGTTTGTCCGTTTAGTTTCACCCCATTGACTGTGGGTGTTATCACCTGTTATCACCAGAAATCATTTTTCCGGCAATCAAACGCAGCAATGGAAATCCCCTTATAAATGAAAGTTTCAATGGGAAAATCATCTATAATGCTGGAGGTTCCATTGCCATGTTTGATTTCCAGAGGGTAGTTTCTGTGATCCTATCCCATCAAACCATGAAGTAAATCAAGGTTGTACAGTACTTCTGTTTGGCATCTCCTTTTTTGATACCGCCCCGTTTTCGCCACTGTGGCCCTCAATCTGTTCCGTGCATTGATATGGCTATGGATTACAGCATACGATGACCCGCAGTAGCAACACCCCGGCACGCTGGTGAACATGAGAATCCTTGCCATTGGGTTTTCATATCAGTCACCACCTAGTCATACTGTTCCAGTTCCAGTTCCAGTCATGAGCAGTTCTATAGCCATAGTTATAGGGGATATAATCCCAACTTTTGCGGGTTGTTTCAATGGTTATACCCGATTCATACGGTGTCACAGGTTTTGGCCCACCCCCTTGTGTATTGATGTGACAGCCCTACCTCCATTCGGGTGGGGACGGAGGATGTACCTGGCTTCGGAGCTTCCGCAGCGCCGTTGTGGTTGTGGTTGTGGGAAATCAAATCCATGGCCAGTACCAATGACACTTGATTGAGTTTTAACAAGAGTATCAGATTAATTATAAAGGTAACATCATTGCCCTGAATCAACTCATCCATGCAGTATTCATCCCTGTTCCATGATCGAAATGATATCCCATTTGAATATGTTGTTTTCACATATTTTCAGCGAACGGAAGTTTGTGTTGATATCTCGTTGACTTCACACGAAGCCTGGCTGAGCGTCACAGAAGTCAGTTCTGCATAGCTAGTCCCAATTCGTGTGGCTTCATGGTGTAAGCCTAATGCCATGGAGGAGGACGGTTATCGGTTTACCACACTTTCTACCCTCTGGTAAACTAACATCACTATGGAAAATCACCATTTTTAATGGGGAAATCCACTATAAATGGACCATTTTCAATAGCTACGTTTAATTGCCAGACTTTATACCCTACCATTTCCTGGCCCATCACCATGACCGCACCCTGAGATGATGGTCTGCGCGCGAATGACACCGGCAGGCACTTCCAACCTGCAGTGGCAACACGGTGGACCCGAGAACTAACCAGCCCCAAAAACTTTCTGTACCAGAAATGGGGGAAATAATCAACCCCTGAGTTTTCTGGAGGTTCATTATTGTTTTTATTGTTATTCTTGTTATCATTATTGCTATTGCTAAAGTATTATCATTATCATTGTGATTGTTGTTTTTTTTTTTTTTAAATTGCTGTTACCACAAATTTGCATTATTATGACTGGGTTTGACACAGGTATAATTCATCTCGTTGTACCAGTCTTTGCTGAATGGATGTATCAAAGTCTAGGCTGCTTGAAACTATCTTACAGTACATAAATTCATCATATCTAGGAAAGCTGAGCAACATCGATGCAAGAGCAGCCAGAAACAAAGATACGCAACATCTTTGCAGTCAGGATGAGCCAGGCTAGGGCAAAAAGAATTACGCCTCTGATCTGTGTGAACTGGGATGGAAAGATGGCACATTCCCTTTCACATGGCAACCCATTAGGTTTGTCCGAACATAAGAAAACCCTAAATCTATTGGTTGATGATCATTTTCTCTATGAACATGGCCAGAACTCGAGGGTGAAACCATCCATTTTCAGACACACCCAAACTATCATATCAAGTTGGCTAGTTGCATCCCCTAAAATATCTCCATCATATCCCCATTTTTCCTGGCTAAGTCTCCATGGTTGATGCTTAAAATCCCCAATGATTCGCCCATGATGACCGCAAACGTCAACTTCTTAGGCTCCAACCCTAAGGCGGTGCATTGCGATGGACTGCAGGACTGGATGGCGATAGCATAGCCTGACAACTTCAACCAATGGCAAGTTGCTTTGTATCTGGGAAATAACCGTAATATAACCTAGTTGCATATATGGCTTATATTTGGGATATGTAGGGTTATAAACCACGAACTGTCACTAAGTGGGATGAGCAGTATTGCAAGTACAACCCATGTGTGTATGGGTTATATTTGGAAGATGCAAGGGGTATAAATATTACTTAAATATTATGTAAACGTATATAAACCATTATAAACCACGTAGCTGGGATGCACATCCAAGCATACAGGTCACCAAAAAGATGCAGAAAAGTATACCGCCCGGATGGTAGTTTGATGATGTTTTCCCCCTAATTTCCAGGTTGTTCCACTTCTTGGCATCTTTCGGGGCTATAGGGGCAAACAATGGCAAAAAGTGAAGGTTCAACTTGTGCTGCCCTTTGAAAATGAAAACCAGTTGGGGATAGTTGGGGGTGTTCTTGTTGATTAATCAACTTCTATGAATCGATGTTGAAACAGCCAGTGAATCAAGCAAGGTGTGAGACTCGACCCCTACGGTCTGGCATAACATGATCTGCTACCAGCCATCCTACCACATTCTGACACCAGTAGAATCCCTTGGTGCCCACGTCTGCAGGCCTAGCCTGGTTCATTTGGCAGTTTCATCAGGAACCGCTCCTGTTGGGGGAAAGAAGGGGATTGGAAACACTCCAAGACCATCCAAAAACATCAAACAACCCAAAACAGGATTTCCATGGATTTCCAGCTCTTCAAGTTCAAGTCGAGAAAGCAGCTAGGGGAATTGGACAAACATTGGAAGTCATGAACTTTCTGAAACCCAATCCCTGGAATTTGGGAAGGATTAATCATGACTAATCCATCGACACTGGTTTCGGCAAATTTACCTGAAAAAATCATCCACCAACTCGGGGGTTTTCATTCGGTTTACCAAATCAAATCCCTATTGGGAGATCGCAATCACAGCATTTTCATGTCTCCCTAGATGCCCAACAGGTTCTTTTTACGTTTGACTGTGGGATATCTCTCAAAAGCCTGATCTTTTGTGGGTTCTTTTGTCTTTTCATCCCTTCCTATCCATGAAACATCTTATGCTCATGCAGGTTTACCCAGGTTTACCCAGCTTCAAATGACCACTTCAAGCTGCAGAGAAGGCCGGCTCCTGTACCATATCTCGATCCTTCACTCCTGGCAAATCTGGTGCGGAAAGGGTTTTCTCGGAGTCACAGCGATTGGAGAACTGCTATGAAAACCTCTCCAACGTGTGTTTTTTCAAACTTGCAGAACTCCAACATCTGCTGTTCTCCAGACTTAATTCAGCCAAGTTTTCTCTCACACCATTCCGCAAGATCCGAAACGATCGCCAGATGAGGGGTTCCAAACCCCAAAAGACATCAGAAAAGTGGATCCCCTACTGCTGAGCGCCTGGGGCCAAAGGTATGCGGCAGTAGAGGAAGTCACAAAAACATTGGCTCGACTTTTGCACCTTTCGCGGGGCGGCAATTCGGAGTTTGTGTTTCTTCTAATGTGGCATGGTCAAAAACTTGATAGAAAATGATCATTGGAATCATCCAACTGCAGTGAATCTAACCATATTCGGTGTATCAACCTCTAATTTATTCGGGTATGATCATTTCCTTTCTTTGCCGGTTTCTAAACCGTACAGATTTGACATAGCGCATATAGATCCAAGTCAAACATCATGATGAACATTTAAAAAAATTGAAACCCAGAGATTTACTAGTCATGTTGTTTTTCTTTATACAATCAAAATAAAACATCTTGTTTTTAGATGTGTGAAAGTAAAAGTCACGTGTCTTCACAAATGTGGGGGGGCTGACAGTCGATGAGCCTCTGCACAAATAACATCAAATAACTATATATTCTGGTTCTGCCACCAATGGCGCATCGAAATGGAAATAGAGGTTCCTTACCAACGGCTTGCGCAGGCCCGAATAGGAAGGTCAGGACGGTCAGGACACAAATACATTTCTACGCCATAGTAAAGAAGCATAGATACTCCACATTGTCACTGAAGGACATGTGCCATGTCTGCTGCTTCTATCCAAGAGACAGAACTTTAGCCCCTTTTAGCATCAGTCGGCTTTGCTGGTTGCCTATATCATGTTCGATATAACACACACACACACATACCAGCTAAGCCCGAAAACCCGGAAATCTAACGTTTTTTCAAAAAGTGTTCGCTTTTTTTGCTGGTGTTGGAATTCCTCCGCCTGTGGAATTTGGTGTGAGAATTTGTTGGGACATGCATTTTTTGGGTGCCTGCGGTGTTCTGAAAGTGGCAATGGCTCAACTTGAGATGCCCGTGCAGTATTCCGACATGTGTTTCTGGTACTGCTGCCAAGGAACTTGCCTTCCATTGCTGCTTGCAATCAGCCATTTCTATTTGGCACAGTTTCTGGTTTTCTTGTGGGGATGGATTTGTCCAGCACTCGTTTTTGCCACTTTGGCCACGCAGTTTCTAAACGGTGCAGGTGCAGTTGCTAGTGCAGGCATCATTCAATTGGAAAAGGGTCTTTTTTCAAAGTGTGAGGATGCAGGATGTCTCTGAGACTACTTTTCCCGCTGCTTGGGTGAAATTGATTGAAATTGCGCATGGCTATCAGAGCCACTACACCCAGAGAAATTCAAAAATTAAGCCGGAGAAATTCCGTACCCGGACTAGGTGTGAGAATACCTGGAGAAGGAGTGAGAATACCCGACTTGGTGTGAGAAAAAAGTGTGGGAATACCCGGAGAAAATGCATGTATAGAATGTATTCAACCCACTTGTATCAGCATGAAAAACATGGTGTTTCATCAAAAAACATCAAAAAACAATTTCAGACCAAACGCGGCGCCTTTTCTTCTAAGAACTTTGACCCCATCTATCGAAAGCACATACATTTCCCAAATGCCAAACACATGGAGGCCCTTGGGAAGTGCAAGTGTCAATGAAACGGACAAACACATGAACAATTGGCTGTTTTGGGCTATTGCAAGCACCACTGCCTTCATCCCAACTGGTTTTGGTAGCATGTTTGATCCAATTGATACGTATGATAAGTATGATGAGTATGCTGCATGAGGACGATGCTACGAGCGAAAAAAACATGACACCATGTGTGTGTGAATTGTTGTTCGGCGTGAGTCGCCACAAACACAGAAAAAACACAACAAGTGTGAGAATTTCCTGCTGGTGTGAGAATTTTGCGGTGAACCCCGAGAAGTGTGAGAATTCCAAAAAAATGTTCGCTTTTTTAACTGTTGTTGAAATTCCTACGCCTCGGGCTTCGCTGGTACATATATATACACATATTATGGATATAACGGCAGAACCTATATAAAACTGTTGGTTGTGATACCCGGTACCCTCTGGTAACCGGGTAGCATCAAACCTGGCCATGGAACAGCTCTCAATGAATCCATCTTGGTGAACCCATGTATCCACATGTATCCCATTTTTCAAAGAATTACTGACACACCCACTTGGTGAATTAGTTCCCATCTAGGGAAATTCTAAGGGAAATTTATGGGAATTGTTCATGAATTGACACACCCCTAGGTCAAACCTAGTCTTCAACTAAATCTGGGGAGTTTGATTGAGTTTTGCAACAGCTTTGCCTCCCATCCCCTTCTCATCATGCGGAACCACCCCCGAGGTGCCACACCAATGATAAGGGCGAAGGGGGAATCTTCACATATCTTAACCATCTACAACTTCGTCTATAACCATCTGTTCTTGGAAGGATCGCCAGAAATTTATCATTCTTAATTAAACATATATGGTTTCCATGACTATTAACCACCTATCATTGGTTGGTACGTCGTATTTTTGTCCGGTCGTTCCCATGCTCTCATATTCCACAAGACCACTCCATTGCCGCTACACTGGCCCTGGCCTGGCGTCCCAACACCTGGCAATCTCCAGCAAAAATGGGCTGAACCTATGGGGAATCTGACCTTCAATCACCCGAAGTCGTCCAAACGGGATGACACGGGTGATTTGCCGTTCCAAAAAATCTGACTTTTTCACGTTGTTTGAAGCCACCATTCGGAGAAATCAACGGAAACCCAATGATTCTGGCCAATCGAGGTTCAAGGAAGCCTCATGCGCAAACACCATCTTGGAAAGTTGTTGAACATGACTCAAGTCTGTTTATCATCTTTCAAATAACCACGGCCAATCTTAGATACCCTACCTCCAAAAAGCAAACATCTTTTTCTCCTTGGCGAATATATATCCCCATTTATGGCCCTCTTGGCTGAGGTATGAAACTACTCACCCAGCCAGTAGCAACTTCCCACTTGTTCCCTGCTCCCCGCGATCCCGTGCGCCTCGTAGGTTTTGAAAGCTGCACTGTCCCACTTCATCCGCTCCTGTAACCGCTGGGAGCACCAGAGCTGATGTCCTTCACTGATGTCCTATAAATGGAGGTTTTAATGGGAAAATCCCGTATAAATGGTGGATTTTCCATTGCCATGTTTGATTACCAAAGGGTAAACAACTAGCCTTAAACCATGAGTCAACACAAACTTTTGGAGGCTCCCCACAATGCAACATCCATTCTAAACAAAAAGGCCCACAGCGACAATGGTTGCTTGATATTTGAAGTCAGTCCAGCACGTGATGTGTTGCTGATGTGCATCAGAGTCAAAAGAAAACCCTTGGAAGCGTTCAAAAGGTGTACAGTGTACGGTATCTATGTGTGTATATATATATATATATATTGTCTCACAGACTGGCACAATCCAAGTCGCATAGGATCTGGGCTAATTTTTTTCAATTTTGTCAGCTGCCAGATGTATCAGCTCCAGCATCGGCAAAGGATTCATCTCATGGATGTTTCCATTCCTACGATAAGTCCATCAGCTGAAAGCCGGATCAATGGAGCCATCAGCCGAGGGATTTCCTTGCAGAGCCTGGATCCTTAATGCAGAGATCATAAACAAACAAATTCAAGTAGAAGCTTAAGAAATGTGAGGTCTCAAGCATGCATAAGAGTCCAAATGAAAATTACAATGGGAAAAGTGGGAAAAGTGCTAGCCTAGGAAGGCATCAGCTCCGGAAAACCAGCTCGAAATCTGTAAGGGACTAACAGTCGCCTAATCCTCATAACAGAATCAACCTTGATCTCTACTTCAAGCACATTCGGTAATTCAGGACGCATATGACTGCGTGGACGGCTTCCCTGTTCATCATCAAAGTGTCACCCATTTCGGCTTTGCGAAAGCCATCTAGAGGTAGGTCAACTATCAGGATTCGATGGCGCCAATTCCATGGGGACAAGGGGAACTCCCACCTCTCAGCACATCACCAATGCCGCATTGACTGGTGAAGCAGGCGTTTGCCTCTACCTCTTTGGACTTGACTTGGGTCTTGGAGCCCGCTTCCATGATTCCTTCATGGATGCGTGAGCTGAACATCTTCTTGAACCCAAGGGTATCCCATTTAAAAACCCACTATTGACCCAAATAATCCCATTAACCCAGAGGATGCCAGAGGGTTACCTCCTACATGCCAAAAAGTAGGATAAAATGCTTGATCATCCCATTATATCCCATTCTATTTCCACTAGTATTCATGAAATCACCTGAAAATCTCATTTGACCTCAATGATATCCCATTAAACCTCTGTGTGTTGATGCTTGAACATGCTTGAACCAATTTCCAGCCATGTTTCAATCCCAAATGACCTGCCACGGATGTCGAAAACCAGGATCCAGGTGCCAGCACTCCTCAGCAGAGTAGATGGCCCACAGCACTGCTTCCACCGGATCCGAAGTTGCCAGGTGGACCTGGAAAAAAGGTCGCCGTCGAAAAAGACACTACTGATAAATTGAAAGGTTACTATCAATCAGTTTGATTTATACCAGTAGTACCGCACAAGGCGGTGGCGGAAGTTTCAGGAATAGCAAACTATAGGAAAGGTGAGTTGCTGTGAATGATGGATGGCAGAGCGANATCTGCCTGCCTAACTAACTGACTAACTGACTAACTGACTGACTGACTGACTCACTGACTGACTAACTAACTAACTAACAAACTAACTAACAAACTAACGAACTGACTAACTGACTAACTGACTAACTGACTAACTAACTCACGAACTGACGAACTGACGAACTGACGAACTGACGAACTGACTAACTGACTAACTGACTAACTGACTAACTGACTAACTGACTAACTGACTAACTGACT
>BGPT01002577.1:62279-78799 GCA_003297045.1 Symbiodinium sp. clade C Y103
ACTGACGAACTGACGAACTGACGAACTGACGAACTGACTAACTGACTAACTGACTAACTGACTAACTGACTAACTGACTAACTAACTAACTAACTAACTGACGAACTGACTAACTGAGTAACTGAGTAACTGACTAGCTAACTAACTAACTAGCTGACTAACAAACTAACTAACTGACTACTGACTAACTGACTAACTGACTAACTGACTAACTAACNGCGCACCTGCATCTCTTCTCTTCTGACTTCCTTCATGGCTGTGCTTTTCCATCTGTCCATATTGTCGGAAGGTTTAGCTTCTAAACTTCCTTTGATAATTGGATTTTGCATCATTCTTGCCGACTTCTGTTTTTTTTGAGCGGGGGTGCTTTTTGGAAGAGAAACTTCGTCTTACCGACAATTGTTTGGTTTTTCGGAGACCAAATGGCTTTTGATGCAGTGCTTTTTCTTCAACCGGCCATGACTGGGGAGATGACCAATAGATACCTGGTACAAGTAATAGGATTGGCGCAAAGCCACACGTTTAGATCAATTTTGGAGGTTTGAATCCGACCCATTTCTGGTGAGTTTTTGGTGGTGGTTTATGGCATTGGGTTTTCTACATTGCAGACCCCTCATATCATACGATGTCTCACAGGTAGTACAGCAACTGGTCAATGCAAACCTTAGACTTGCCACGTCAATCTCTCCATGGCAATGGAAAATCCATCATTTATAGATCCTTTCCCATTAAACCCTCTATTTCGTTCGGGGATTTTCCATTGCCACGTTTGAGGACACCGGAGGGTATTCAGCAGCTTACTGACTGTAACACAACCTCGGCAAAGAAGTCCTGCAACTGTGCCTTGATATCTCCGCATACTTGACGATCGAACCAATCGGATCCCTATACTGGACGGTTCCCATGTATATAAATCCAACAAAACTGGCTGTTTGCTGCTTAAAATCCATATTTCTTCTAGATGAATAAGAACACAACTCAGTAACCTGAGCAGTTGGGCTACTTTGGGATATATAGTTGCCATTCATCATCATTCCAGATATATGTATGCCACAAAATGAGCCATGAAAAATACACAATTTTCCCATCTCATGAAATACCTTTCGGTTGAAAACCGTTTTCCGATGACTATGGGTTAGTTCATAGTCCCCATTAAACCAGGTAGCATAATTCCCTATAATAACCAATCAATCCCACTATTCCATTATTTTCCAATATTTTCCCATATAATCACCATTTTGGGAGAAGCAGCGCCGATCATCTGACTCGAAGCTGGTCGTGGTGCGGATGGCATGATGGGCGGTAAAAGATGTCGCCTGTCTGCTCCGCTGGTCTGTGTTGAGACCTAGATCTATAGCTCTAGTGAAGTGAAGTGGATCTTGATCTTTGATCTTGATCTTGATCTTGTTCAGGAGGCGTCATGGAGTCCTTGAGGCTATAGTATTTCTTCATTGCCCAAACTTCCCATCGAAGCCGGAAAACAATAAATAAATGCGAAGCAGAAAATCAACAAGTTTCTCAACCGTTTAGGTAAAAAAAAACTAATCCACTCATTTTCCCATATTTTTCCACATAAATTCCCTATGAAAACACATTATAATCCCATAATTTCCCATATGCACTCTGGTAAATTAACAGTTTGACCCTGAAAATCACCATTTTATTTTGTGGAAACTCATCTTCCAACCCAAGTCATGCCAGGGTCGTCATGTTAACTTACGGGAAGCGAATTCCCCATTCAAACACAATATCATAAACTATAATCCAATATATTTTCCCATAATTTTCACATTCATATCTCCATGAATCCACTTACCCTCTGGTAAACTAACATAGCTATTGAAAATGGCCATTTATAGTGGATTTTCCCATTACAAATGGTGATTTTCCATAATTAGTTGTGTTAGTTCAACAGAGGGTATGTTTTGCAATAAATTCCCACATCAATCCCCATTGAAAAACATGATCATCCCCTCATTTTCCCATGAAAACCTCTGAAATCCCGCTCACCTCAGAGGCCACGAACATCACGGGATCCTGGTTCACCTGTGCAGACCACACCGCACGACCCTCCTGGCGCGAGGCGGGTATTTTTGGCGCTGGGGAGGAGGAAAACCAATGGAATTTATGGGGGTTTACTGGGTTTGGTAGGACAAAAACCATGGGTTTTTATGATGATTTATGGGGTGTTATGGGGTTTAAATGATTTTTAAGACATTGTTGTTTTGCATTTTTGTGGATAGGTTGCGGACTTCTCTGGGTAAAGTGTAGTAAACCATGCGATTTTGATTGGGAAGATCCACCTGAATTGATTGGATCGATATGCATTTTCACCCTCTGACAATAAAACCAGGCAATGGATAAGTGCACCATTCCTAGCGCATGGTGAATTCCTTTTTTAGACATGTGGCTTGGGGAAATCAAGCCATACTGGATCATCTTCCAACTCTTCACACTTTTGTATTCTTTTTTGGTTGGCTTGAAGGTAACTGGAGGTATTCTCAAGCTCGAAGCTCCATCAACAGCAAGTCATCCCAACATTGCAGGACATTGTGAAAGGAAACGGGTAAACATTCATTGGATTGGTTTAAGGGAAAATTTACAGGAAACCTCTATATTTGATGGTAAAAACCATGGTTTCCTGCAAGTTTTCCCATTAACCAATCCATTGAAACATGGCTCAAGCGGTTCGATCCGTAGGGTATCCCCAGGGGCTTTGCGCCCTCCCAGCTCCGAGTCGTGGTGGGATTTCTATGACAAGTTGTGCCCCAGTTCCTTGGCTGCTTCATAAGTCCTGTAGTCTTTATGGTAGATATATGTAGGTCTTATCTATAGATACCCTCTGGTGAACTAACATAGCTATTGAAAATGGCCATAGAAATAGTGGATTTTCCCATTAAAAATGGTGATTTCCCATAGTTATGTTAGTTTATCTATAGATAATGGGGCTTATCAACCAACTTAGAACGAGGGGGAACCACCTTATCTGGATCATGTCAAACCTTCAGCACCAGTGTGAACACTTTGGATACCAAATTCGCTTTTCTTTTTTTGAAGCCGACATATCAAATTCTTTTCTAGGAAAATTAAACAACTATTTGGGCTCGTCAAACCACATGTCTCATGTCTTGTTGTCAAATCCAAACATGTTGCTGCTGAAGAACCACCCAGGTTTTGCTAGTCAAAACATGTGCCAGCCCCCTTCGCTTACTGCTTGACATCCCATTTCTACCATGTTTTTCCGTATTGGGATGACCAGGGATTAACATCAAATTTCAGCCCACTCTACAACATCATGTGCAAACATTAACACCTGGTCAAACCTCTCATTTTTTTGCGGCTTCAACGTCCACCCCCCATCACAGCAGCGCCTCAGAGGCGATTCGTTGGATGACCATGTCGCCCACCACCTGTTTTGATCCAAGCTGCACCTGTTCGAAGGCTGATCTTTCAGGGCGGGCGCCGGGTTTCGAAGTGAACCATCACGGTTGATCTAAGAACTTAGATGACCCTAAACTCCTAAACGTGGATAGCGGTTTCAAGACTGAAAAATATGCTGGTCACCGGTCATTTTTTTCATCATCCCCCCCTAAAGAGGTATCCAACAAGATAGGGTTTTAAGAGAGTTGCTAACGACGCAATTTTTTAATGTCAACCCTGATTTTGCCAACGCCCCTGGGGATCCCCTGATCCTGAAAGATGCACAGGAGTAGTGATCATCGACAACGAAGCCAGGAGTGAAAGGGTCAGACTCGGATTTTCTGGCTTAGATACGATGCAAAACAGGAGTCTTCATTTAAAAGGCTAGTTCCCCATTTATCCAACCTCTACCAAGAAGCTGCACCAGAATTGGGATGTTATGCATGTTTCTTCTTAGTAAAGAATGACCAGCCTGTCTGGGATCTAGGGTTCTCAAACTTTAATCCATAACTGCAAAATGTATGGATTGACGGTTAGGGACTGGATGATATCCCGATATAGCCCACCTGTACTTGGTCCTGAGTTTTCCTCATTGAAACAACAATCCCTTAGTGACCTCGACGATCTGATGATGCTTTTTGTTCAGAGCCATGTGGTGAATGGGAACCATGTAGTATTGGGTTGTTTGGTTTTCAGCATCTCATTGACGACTCGGTTGCAGCAATGGTTGTTAACCACTTGTGAACTGGAATGTGCATGATTAGTGAGCTTGTCAGAAAAGAAGTGCAGGATCGAAAGGGACAAATTCCCGAAGCAAATTCACTATAGCTACAGGATCATCCACAGTTTACACGCATGTTTCTAGAGGTTGAGTGAAGTCTTGTCACTGGTCACTGGGTTTTTCAATTCCAGCTACATTCACAGAGGGATAGACTATATGGGCTCATGTCACTATGGGTCAAAGCGCGCCTTGTGAGCCTCAAACTAGCTGCTACATGGATGTAAACATCCCCCTGAGGCCGAAAAAAACATGGTGTGTATAGATATAAATGTCCGTTCGAACAACGAAGCCCAATAACTCATAGTAATAATGACTTGGCTGTTGTTATTAAAACATTAAAGAAAACCATAAAGATTATACTATTAGTTATACTTCTTTAGGTTCCATAAGCACTAGTAATACTAATAGTGATAATGTTTTAATTAAAAAAAACAACTCCCTGAAAATCGATCCGACTCATTCCTGGCGGATTTCCCACTGTAAATCCGTAACAACTTAAATAGTCACAGTGATGATCATGCTGATAATAATGCTAATGATGATGATAATGATGATAAGAAATATACATAATAATACACAATAATGAACATTTTATTTACTAAACAATAAAAAAACAATAATAATGATAAGCGTAATGATAATAATAATAATAATGATAATAAAAAACAATAACAATAACAATAAGAATGATAATAATAACAATAATAATAAGAATAATAATAGTAATAATACTAATTATACTAGTAATAATAGTAATCATAAGAATAAGGTTTTGACCCATTGGGACCAAAAAAAAGTCCCAGACCCATCGGGAAAAAGCACCTGGCGACAGGCACCACTCAAGTGCATCAGCCTGTCGGATGGAAAGTTCCAATTGGCAACCTATAAGAGACATTTGGAGGTTTCCTAATGGCTGGGGGGTACCCCCAAATCATCCAAGTCATTAGGGCAGCTTAGTATTGAAGCCCATGGTTTTGGGGATCCACCATTTTAAGAAATGTCCATTTGAATTCCAACTGGCTCACTTTGTCATTTACCTTCTTTGACACCGATTTGGATTCATGGTGATCAGCCATTCCACTGAATGATGATTGCTTTGGGTACGTCAGTGCCAATCCCACTAGACGCGCGGGAGCATCGCAGCACTGGCTGCCACTGCAGTCCATGGTTTGAACAGGTCACCATAATGGAATGGCAGCATCAACTTCTCCACAATGCTGATATCAGTGTTTTTTTTTACTGCGATGAAGATTTGGCGGTCCACCCAATGTGTAAAAAGAAAGGGTGATATATGGTGATATTTGTCAGGTCGTATCTCATGCTATCTGTATAGTAGCGAGTGTCATATGTCGGTCCAGTCCTGCCGCCAACTGCATGGAGATGCTGAAGCAAGACAAAATAGTCACTTCCAATAAGGACAGCACTTTGTTGTATATTTGGATACCCCCAAACCAGCCGGGGGAGGCTAGCCATAGGAATCGGCGGAATCGGGGATATGAGCAGACGCAAACCATCAAATATGTGGGCACAAACCAGAAAATCATAAGGATAGGATATGTGATACAAACGATACAACATTGATGAATACTGAATGAACATGCTGCAGTAATTGGCCATTTTTGATGACGATATGATCGATGAAGTCTAAGGAAATTGGGGACATGACAATATGGATGGAGGCTTCATAAGCACGATATCCCCTTGGAAGCTATTACGGAATATGGAATCTGATGGTGTATGTATGTTTACCCTCTGGTAAACTAACATAAATTTTGAAAATCACATTTTTTTTATGGGAAAATCCACTATAACTAGCCATTTTCAATAGCTATGTTAGTTTACCACAGGGTATGTGGAGCTGAACAACAAAAAACCGACATCTGCTAACTATACCAATTTCAGGGATGTAGCTGGCTAGTCTAAGTACCGTTTTCTGGCTTTGTGGTAAAGAGATTGCCAAGCATTGAGCTCCTCTTCTCCATTGGGTTCACTCAGAAAGAAACGGCAATCCTCCAAGTGAAACTCAATACATCCACAATTGATCCAACAACAGGTTGCATACTTCAATCTATCTTTCAATTCCAGTTAAATCCATGCAATTCCATATTTAGATCTATCTAATCCGGTTTTAAATCCATACAATTCCACATAAAATCCATATGAACCCATGGTCGGTATAACCCCATATGAAGCCCATGCATAACGATTGATTCTTTCCTCTTCTCCAAGGATCTTCGTCTACCCACCGTCCATTCGGCCCAAAAAATGGCATCCGTCCTCGAGAGAAGTTGTTTCCCATCAGCCTGCATGGCAGGCAGCTGCCGCCTGCGCTGATTTCCGGTAAGGGCAGGAGGGTTGACCTGGGCACCTGATGATAGATCGGGTAAGTTTCCGTTTTTGCAGGCTTCGGAGTGGTTTAGCACGTTTCACAGGTTTGCTTATTTTTTGAAATGCCTATTTTGAGAAAGCTTAACCTTGGAAAATGATAGAAAATACCAAGCCATCAGCTAAAGCATGGGGTGGCAAAATGATGTAAAATACATAATTAGAAACTATACTTAGCATCGCTAATCTTGGATCATGGTTCACAATTACCATGCAGGACAATCACGCCACATATGTGCTGACATATTGGCATACACTGCAACACATTGACATGTGTACTGCCACGTGTTCTGAAATATGGAGGCCCGCGCAATGCGCAAAGCCTGTCGCCCAACTCACTCTCAGGTTCCGATGGCATGATTGGGTCCGGAACCACCTCTGGGAGCCCGAGGGCGCGTCTGACCCGAAACCGTTCCATGCCCACTTCAGCTGGCTCAGCCTGAAGCCGACCCAGCCACCTCCTCCTCCATTGATCTCCACTGGACTTCTTCGAAACAGTTTCTCTCCGGTGCTCAAGGATACTGTGCGCTCAAGACTCGTTCAATCAGCTTTAACTCACTCTGAAGACCATTAATCTGGTTCTTCTTATCGTGCAAGGCAATTTCTTAGCCAAGGGGCAAGTCCCTTGCAATGGGTTTGCTGACAGCTCAATGCCATCATCGTTAAACATCCCCATAAATCACTTGAAATTCCAACAGATCTTGCTCAACTATCATATTTATCATGCTGCAAGAAACCCTTAAAACATGACTATTCCCCTACTCCCCTCCAGTAAACTAACACAACTATAGAAAATCACCATTCAATGATTTTCCCAATTTTCCCAGTTAAACATCTCCATTTAGTTCGGGGAAATTCCAATAGTTATATATGCGGGTTTACTAATCAATATACAGTAGTCAGATATTATCCCATATGATCATCTTATTGTACCGTTAAATGCCATTAAAGCACCATTTAAATCCCATTGAATCACCATTTAATCCCATTAAAAACCCAATAAATCCCTATCTGTTGATGTTTAAATCCCATGAAATCAGCATCAGCTCCCATCTTATGGTGATGTCATTTACCAACCCCCTTTTCTAACCACCCTAGGTCAACACCCTTTCCACCAGCACCTGGAAGGTAGGCTCCATGCGTCCACCATAAAGACAGGCTCGCCGCTGGAGCCTATGGTCACCTCGCTGACATGGTGGGTTTCATGATGGTTTTGTGCTGGGACTTCATGGGATGTTTTTAATGGTGATTTTATGGGGATTGAATGGTCGTGGAATGGGATTTAAGATGATGTACCTGGGAATTCAACTATCATCAATATATATAAATATATAATCATCTATTTATATATATATATATATCAGAATCATAGTCCTTTCTGCCTCTGCTGTTCAGCCCTTAGTTGCACCATTCAGCATGCTGAAAAGGAGGGGATTTTTCATCACATGGGATCATACCGGAGGGGTTTTCAATATGATCGGGAGATGGGATTCTGTGCTTTTGATTTCCACTGCAGAGATGTTAAAAAAAAATTGCAGCCCTGTATTTTTGTAATCTGATTGGTGCTTCCACTCTACAACAATCATGGCTTGTAGAACGGCATGGATCCCCTATGTGGCAGGGTCATGTTAGTTATGCGGAGTATATGTTTGTATAACTTCATCATCAAAGAAATGAGGTGATTGGATTCTTCCATGAGAGTTTTGGTAGGATAAGTCCACCAAAATGCAAATAAACGTGAAACTTGCTACAAATGATCTATAAGCAATTATAATGAGAATGAATGAACATAGAACAAACATAAAGAAATGCAAATAACTGCGTATATGTGAATGATTACCCTCTGGTAAACTAACATAGCTATGGAAAATGAACCACTTATGGATGATTCACCTATTGAAACTGGTGATTTTCCATAGCTATATTAAATTACCGGAGAGTAGATTAAATATATGCAATATATCTACAGCATATCATATCCCAGCATAAGTTCCCGCCTCCGGCCACCAGGCATCCTTTCGCCTCACCTGCAGGAGTCATCAGCTCCGTGGCTTGCTGGAAAATCCACCATTTAATTCGATGGATTTTTCCACAGCGAATTAAACCTCCATTGCTAGTTCGATGATTTTTCCCAGCCACAGTTGATGACACCGGAGTGCAAATGACATAGTAAATCGACCCATTTACCCTGCTAGGGCTCTGATCCAGTGATGTCGTGACGGTCGTCATAGTTTCTCCAGAACCCGGGAATCTACTATGGATGTAGTTGGAAATCCTGCGCGAATGGGGACATAGTAATAGGATATGATAGGATGTCATGCTACAAGGGTTTGCCATGTGGAGAGGGTGGAATCTATAGAGATATGATGGTTTTCATGCTGGCTTTCAATGGGTGACCACCAGGGTGTAGCGAATGGGATTTCACCAACAATGAACAATGGTGGGAATACAATCGGCCAGATTACATGTATATATATATATATATGTATACACAGCCACACACACAGATATATATATATATATACATATATATACATATATATATATACATATATATATATATACATATATATATATAATTATATATATTTATATATATATATATAGTGAGGGTACAATTGACAACACTGGGATTTACTTGTGATATTTCGGTGTGCCTGACGATAGGCCTGTGGATTTCTGGATGTCCCCAAACATTGGAATCCATTGAAATGTCCGCGCGTGGGCCTCGAAATATCCACAGTTTCTACACGTAAATTTCATACTAGGGGAATGGAAAGCCCATGTGCAGGTCGTGTGGCGTTCGAGTATGCGACAATTCCAGTTCTGTGCCAAGGTCAGGAGATATATTTGGTATCCTTTCCCTTAAATTCGTTTCTTTTCCACCATGACAATTGCCATTTCACGGTAACCCCGAGACACGTTGGCATCCCGTTGTACTTCCACAAAATCATATAAAATCCCCATCTTTGATGGTTAAACCTCATTTTTCATTGTAAACCTCTTGAAAATTTGCAAAAGGGGTATCCAATTGCTGCGTCCGTGCCGCACCTGCGCAGGTGTGGTCACCTCAGAAATTTCAGAAAAAAAAATGAGGGAAACCCCAAGAATTCCCCAGGGGACGGCAAGTAACTGGAAGATCGGCCACAGGGTCCAGGGGTACAGAAAGAAAATCCCCTCAGCCATGAATCTTTGCCAGTTCCTAGTTGCATGACCATCCAAGTTTGAGGAATGGCTGGCAACCATGGGATACTCCAAAAACCGTGGGATGGTTTGCATCTCCCTCGCCAAAGATGGATAAACATGACAATATCAACCTAAATGAAAAGCAAGGTTCACCACAACAATCCCAGGAATCGAATCGCCAAATCAACATCTACAAAGCAGCTGCTCGAGGGATTTGTTCCATCCTGAGGGGGTGCTGAAGAAATCTTTTGTCACTTTCAAACCAAAGTCCCTACCAGCCCTACCACCAGAAACCACAAATCTCCGAGCTTTCGAGCTGATGAAGCCATCATTTCGCTTCATCTAATTCTGGGTCCATGGTCAAGCCCAAACCGTTTGGATTTCAATCTTGATTTCAAGATTCATGTATCTTCGATTCAAGAATTTCGTATACTATTTTCCCAAACAAAGATCTATGGAAACATGCGGAACAGAGGTGGAACTCTGTTGGGTAATGGAATTTTGTGAGATAACTATGGGCATTATCTTTTGTTCTGCGGGTCATCTTGTATTTTTTGTGGGTGAAACAGCCATTTCTACTTGGATTTGCTTAAGGAACCCGCAAGAAATAAAACATCGCTAGGGTGTCCAAATGGTGTACATTATATAACTATGTGTAAATTTCCCATTTTCTCGGCAACAAGAATCACCGCAAACAAAGCCATTTCTATGGAGCTTGGTCCTGTTCCGCCAAGCTGCTTTGGAGGGCACTGGGATTGCCAGCAGACTAAGCGCCTTGGTCGCGGTTGAACTTTCCACAAATGCCGTTCGGAATCGGGGCAAACACGCCACCTATAGCGATGTTATCAGGGAAAATGTGGGAAAATAAGGTCTTGAAGCAGTTGATTTGGAGATATTTGGGGTATCTATGATGGCATACCCCATTTTTAGACAAAGCGAACTATGCAAACTCATCTTGCAAACATGTTTTCTTTTTTTTTTGCACTTCGAGTTGCTTCATTGGCACCAAAAACTTGAAGGATACAATACAGCTAGACTGCCCAGCTGAAGTTGGGAAAGCCAACTTTGCCAGGGCTTTCTAGAAATCCCAAATGGATCGATCTGAATGCCTGACATGTCCTGAAACAATGTGGGGAAGGTGGTTTTGGATGATTCTGACTACCTTTCTTGCAATTGAGCAGGGAAATGATAATGTCAATCTGCTAGTGCTTGGGTGCAGGAAGCAGCTGATCCAGTTGAACCAGGCCCCCAGCCACCATCAAAGCAGGCGCTGTGGCGGCAATCAGGTAGTGGGCATGGCCCGCATAGGCCGCAGCCTTGGAAGGTGGGCCCCCAGTTCACTGAGCTTAGCCAGCCTAGCAATGGCGGAGAATATGGAGAATATGATGAGATGGAAATCATATCACTTTCCCATGTTCTTCCCTTACCCTCTGGTAAACTAACATAGCTATTGAAAATGGCCATTTATAGTGGATATTCCCATTAAAAATGGTGATTTTCCATAGCTATGTTAGTTTACCAGAGGGTACTTACAATCGAACATTAACATTATCTTAACAATGTATTTTATCATGAAGAATCGTGAAATCCCTCCCACTCTCCCCGCAGCTTTCACCCCTTGTGCACCCTTGTCACCTTGACAATTCATCATGGACCCTCAAAATGATTTGTCTAAGAGGTACAAGAAAAATCATCATCTTGCAGTCATCCATTTTTTCGATTACCCTCCGATAATCAAACGTGGCAATTGGAAATCCCCGAACGAAATGGAGGTTTCTAGATGGGCAAATCAGCGAACTCAATGGTGGATTTTCCAGCAAGCCATGTTTGATTAGAGGGTACAAATCTTCCTTTCACCCCAGCACTTTCATCATCTTCCACCCATTTCGTGACCGGATCTGAGGCCAACACCCAGGCCACAGGACTGCCCAAAAGAAGGATCAACACCTGCATCGTCTCCACAGTCATGGTCTCCTGCCAAGATGACGGGCGCCAACTGAGGGCGCCAAGGGGGGTTCCGTTTAAAAAAATGGGATGCTTGGGACCAAATACGTCGAAAATGGTGACTCTTAAGTGGTATCTGGTATCGTTTTAATCTTTTTGAGCTTTAAGGGACACATAACATATTAACATGTAATAAGCTGGTTTCTGTGGGAAGATGTGGGAATATGATAAGTCCCCAAAGAGATTCCAAGCACAAAAAGTCTGCGCAACTGCGTGTGTTCAACTTTGTTCTGCCTATTTGGACTAGCGAAAAATGGAACACACTACCGGCGAGGTCGTGCCCTCCATTTATTTATGTTTATTTATAAGCCCCATTTACTAGCTCAATATATCTACCGATCTACCATAACCCCAGCGGTCAACCTTCTTGTTTCTTCTTATTCTCAGCAGCTTGGCTACATAAACGACTATCAACCAACTCTCTCCCTCTCTCTCTCTCTCCTTCTCTTCATCGAGTATCAACTACTTACAAAGCTTCATTTATCACATGTTCCAATCATTCCCATGATATTTCCGTGACATTTCCATTAAATCGCAATAAAACCCTACTTGTTGATGGCTAAATCATGTTAAATCCCATGGACTCCCTATTTTCCATGGTGAATTTCCCCAAATTTCATCAAAAACCGCCCTGGCGCACCATGCCTTGGCCGTCGGTCTTGGACACCAAATCCATCCGACCAGAGCCAAACACAGGACGAGACCTCTTGCGGAGCACGGCCAGGTCGCAATGAAAGGGGGATTTCATGGTGATTTCATGGGATTTTATGGGGATTTAATGGGGATTTTGTGGGGATTTAATGATGATTGAATGGGGATTTAATGATGATTGAATGGGGATTTAATGATGATATGATTGAATGGGGATTTAATGATGATTGAATGGGGATTTAATGATGATTGAATGGGGATTTAATGATGATTAAATGGGGATTTAATGATGATTTAATGGGGATTTAATGATGATGAATGAGATCTTCTTGGGATTTTATGGGATTTCACTGACTTAAGTACCGACTTTGACTGACAAATATGGGAATAATTGTGATTTCATGAGGAATGAAAATGATTTGATGGACATCTCATGGAATACTGGGATACGTGATAGTTGATCATCGTTGATTTAAATTCGCTAAGTTGGGGGAAAAAAAAGAAATACGCAGGTCAGTTGTTGGGGTTATGGAAGATATATCGAACTAGTTAGATGTGGCTGTCAACCAACTTCTGATCCAACAAACAGAATGTCAACCCACATTTTCCGAAAACCTGTTGAATTGGGGGTACCATTCTTTCTCTCCATCACCATCTCGGAGGTTCAGCCCGGGCCTGCACTGGGTGAGTAGTTTGCCCATGCGGGGTACTAAATTCATCACTGTCTGGGGTAATCCAACCAGAGTTTATTCATCCGGGGTTGACGGTATATTCAATACAATTGGGGGAAACTAATGATAAGCAAGTTGGGGATACTCACATCTCGAAACCAAATGGCCAAGCCACAACAAGTATATTGTAGCAATGGCCACCTCCTCCTACACCACCTGAAACGCAGAATTGATGCAAATCCGCTTTGGGCAACGTCGTTCAGTCATCCACTCAGCCATGCCAAATCGCAAGGTGTCGGCAATGCGAATATTCAGGGTCTATCCCATCGTCACCAGCATGGATAATACCATTGCAGGATAAGCATTTCATCGAAACAGATCGTATTCCACCACCACGAAATGACATTATCATCACCACAGGTCCTTTTCAGGACTCACCCAGATCGAGGCGTCCACCATGCCAGCCCCAGACTCCAGCGGCAAGCCTTCACTCTCGACCTGACGCACCGATTTCTCCACAGTCTTGACAGGAATGCCACAGAGCCCAGACAGCCCTGTGATGGCCTTGATGCCGGCGAAGTTCCTCACTGATGCCCAATTGGCGACTCCAAGACAAGAAGGTGACCTTGCAGGAGTGCACCCCCACGTAGCTGACATCTGCAGTGCTATTGGACAGCAACATGAATCGCCGCAACAACTTCTCGTTTCCTGGGAGCCACTCCATCTCTATTCTGTTGGGTGTGTCGGTAATGTGGGAGCGGGACATCAGTCAGTTGGGATCATCATCCACCAACCAACCAAAGGATCGGCCTCAAACCTAGGACAAACAGTAGGATGTAAATTTCTTCAATTTCCATTTATTGCAAGTAATTATACCCTAACGTACCATGTGGGAAGTCTCAGCAGCTCCTTAGCTCACATTTGATTGGGAATATGGCTGCCCATAGTTCCTTAGCTCCTTAGCTCCTTGGCGAAGCCATGTTCACCTCCCCGCGTGACATCCGGCCTACCCAATGGCTGCGGCTGGTGATTCCCTCCAAATCCAGGAGGAAAATGATGCCTCGTAGCTGGTTCCAAAGTGCTCGCAAGGTGGTGTCCTCTAGTGATGTTGGTTGGCCTATAAAACCCTATTAACTAATGTCAAGTTCGTACTGATGTCAAAGTCTAGATCCAGGAGAAGGTTGTCCCCCCCAAATAATCACCAGAAAAATGGGACTTCAACTAAATTCAATTTACTTTCAATTGATTTTCCTTTTAAATCTAAAGGATAAGTAAGGATTTCAATTGAAGTCAATTTACTTTCAGTTGATTTTCCTTTTAAATCTAGAGGAGAGGCAAGGATTTCAATTGAAATCAACTTACTTTCAATTGATTTTTCTTTTATAATATAAATCTAAAGGAAAAGTAGGGATCTCAATTGAAATGATTTTACATTCAATTTATTTTCCTTGAAACCTAAAGGGAACTAAAGGATTTCAATTGAAATCCATTTACTTTCAATTGATTTTCCTTTTAAATCCAAAGGGGGACTGAGGGTGTCTTTTAATTGGGGATGCGCATGCACATTATTTGGGGGGACAACCCACCCAAAAGGGTGCCCTTTGTGAGCTTCTCAAAATGCATTTTTTTAATAAGGCAGCAATAAGGAACATGCATGTTTTTTTCAATCAAACATTTTGGGAATTTTCTTGATTTTCCTAGATTTTGGGGATTCTGTGAGATGAGTGTGCATTTGCAAGCTGTGATGAATGAATGATTTCTTTTCTTTTCATTTCATTTTACTGTATTTCATTTCATTTCATTAGCAGTACCCATGAGCAGCATGATTAGCGGCAGTTTGTATCAGCCAGCACCGAAACCATGAGGTCAGAAACATCAGAACCAAATCACGTTCTCACCACCAAATATGAATAGGGGGGGACCAACCCAAAGTAGTATTGCCAAAAAAAATGACATCTGGGTGTTGTTTAATACGGGGTGATTATGAATATGAACTTACCATTACAGATGTATCAAACGTAATTCGTAGGTTTAATATAGTTATAAAACCAATTTAGCTCACGAACGGCACCATTTTGCATGGCTAAACCTGACCCGAGAGCAGCATCAATGACTGCCAAGGTGAATCAAGATGCAGAAGGCAGGAAGCTATTTGACTATTTTGACATCTTTTGACATTTTGACTTCCGCCCACATTTCCCATTTTCATCAGTTTCCTCTCCTGACCTCCTGTCAGAGAATGAGAATGAAGGGGAGAATGTCCCTTCATATCTCGGCGTTACAACATCCGTTGATGACTTCAATGCAGTAACTTTACAGTAACCTCTGCGCATTCTTTGCAAAGATCTGCAAGGGGACGTAGCAGACAGGGAAAAGTCAGGAACGCCTGTGTCCTCAATAGCTGCGATTGATGGATGTTTGTCCCCCCCAACAGTTATGGAAAAGGAAAGGCTATTGCATTGCCGCTCTGATTTTTGGTTTCAACAACACATTGTTGTTACTACTATACAGTAATTATTAGCATTTATTAGTTAAATTTGACCCATCCCCCATGTAAAAAATGGGATCTGACCTCGAACTGTCATACAGGCCAAGGCCTAGGCCGGCATCAAACAGGGTGTGAATCCTGGAAAGTCGGCGGGTCCCACCTGAAAGGGGAAGACCCAAAGCTGACTCCAGCAGCAACACGACCTGAGATGATGCCATCTGCCAGGGCTTTCAGGAGTGGTAAACCGGTGGGGGTTTCAGTTCGGAATCGCAGCTGCACCCATGCTGGAAGTTGTCTTCCCGTCCTGAGAAAAGCAGGTGATAGATAGCGCCCGCAGAAGTTTCCAATGCACTTTTGGGGCGTCCTCGTGGTTTTCGAATGCATCTGCTACTAGTATGTGGGATCATGGTCAGATACGGCTGATTGAGCATGGCTTTTTCACGGCCAGGGGCCAGGGTTTGCTTTTGGAAATTCATCTGGCAGTGCTCAAAGCGGGTTTCCAGATCATCCCCATCTGCCCGACAGAGCTTATGACATTTAAGAGTAATGTGGGTAAAAACAATAATAAACCAACCATTTGGGAATAGTTTATACCACCTATTGATGGTGAAATTGGGGATGGTTTACTAGTGTTTACTATCCCCTTCTAGATTAAGTCGGTAGGTCGGGTGTCCCCATTTTATAGTACTAAATCGGTAGCACCCAACCCCCCGTACGAGGGAATAATAGGGTCTATGTGATTGTTACATTTCTGGCTTTTATTAAATGGAAATTTGGTACATGCATTTCATTAATCTAATTCAGAAAAATATTAGTTCATTTAATTCATAATAACAATTAAATGAATTAAATGAATTAAATGAATTAAATGGGATTTTCCATTTAATTCATTTAATTCATAAAACTAATTAAATGAATTAAATGAATTAAATAG
>BGPT01002578.1:27394-81162 GCA_003297045.1 Symbiodinium sp. clade C Y103
TGTGGGGGTGGCAATGCGCCATGGCAATCAAATGCAATGCATCCGAGGATCAGTGACTGCCTTGCTTCGATGGAAACGTTGCAACTGTTCACCTGCAAGGCCAACTCTTCCAGCTGCAGTTTTGCGAGTGGCTCCCATGAGCCGAGTTCCACCAAGGACCTGAGAAATTTCTTCAAAACACGCTGGGCACGCACTGATTCTGCAATGTATATAACGGAATGTAGTGTAGAGTAATGTACTGTAATGTAATGCAATGTAATGTAATGTAATGTACAGTATGATATACAATTTTACACATGTGATATAGATACTATCCTGTTGCATCATATCAAGAAAAGGCATCCGCATCAAACTCGNGTATGATATACAATTTTACACATGTGATATAGATACTATCCTGTTGCATCATATCAAGAAAAGGCATCCGCATCAAACTCGACACAAAAACTCAGCTGCCAACGGCAGGTTGGAAAACCACAGCTGCAAAGATCGCAGAGAGCGTGCCAAGCCGTGCTCTGTGTCTAGCATCCGAACCAAGCCTGACGCATTTGCCAATCTGGAGCCGGTGAAGCGCAGGGTGAGCTCCTCCAGTGGAGGCATCTCCAGTGGATGCATCTCCTGCGAATTTCACGGAGAATGANGGTGAAGCGCAGGGTGAGCTCCTCCAGTGGAGGCATCTCCAGTGGATGCATCTCCTGCGAATTTCACGGAGAATGACCCTCTGGTAATTTGACATGGAATATCACCATTTTTTTACCGGTAAATCATGGTAAATTCAATGTAAATCATCTATCAAGGGGTCATTTTCATCGATTTTCCATAGCCGCGTTACCAGGGGGCGGGATCTGCTCCGGGGATCTCTGGGGTATTTTGTGAACCTGAAAATCATTCAGACCCCCAGGTGCCGATGCNCCGCGTTACCAGGGGGCGGGATCTGCTCCGGGGATCTCTGGGGTATTTTGTGAACCTGAAAATCATTCAGACCCCCAGGTGCCGATGCGCCATGGCCTCCAAGTCCCAGGATTCGACCCCGCTGAAAGCCACGTCGAGGCGAAGCACGCGCAACTGCCTGCGGCCCACCCTTTCTCCACCCTTTCTCTTTGAAGACCTGNAAGTCCCAGGATTCGACCCCGCTGAAAGCCACGTCGAGGCGAAGCACGCGCAACTGCCTGCGGCCCACCCTTTCTCCACCCTTTCTCTTTGAAGACCTGTAGTCACTGTAGTCCTTTGCTGATCTTATTCGATCCCCTTGGACAACGAAATCACATGTTCCAAAGAACGCTGTCATGATGCAACCTGCAATGATCGTACTTTCAACGTGCACCACGACATGAACCTCAAAACCCAAAGCCTTGGCAAGTGACGCAGCAGCTGCTGCAGCGAGTCATCCGTGAAGCCACGGCAGCCTGTGAAGGACAACTCCACCATCTGTCGGGAGCTGTCCGCCGCCAGGGCNAGCTGCTGCAGCGAGTCATCCGTGAAGCCACGGCAGCCTGTGAAGGACAACTCCACCATCTGTCGGGAGCTGTCCGCCGCCAGGGCGTTCAGAAGGTCACTGGTGTCATGTCCCTGCGCAACGAAGCCAAACCACGAAGCCAAGGCAAAATGCGCTGCAAGCGCCTGGTTCCTCAGTAGTTCGCTTGTAGTGTCTTTATGTTGTTTGTGAATGTTGTTGTATGCTAAACAACATTGAAAAACTTCAAAGACATTGGGTAAAAACATGTAAAAACATGTAAAGGCATTGCAATATCACTGTCACAACCACATCCATCGGTCAAGGCCCAGTGTCACAGCGGAATAATTCGTGTCTTGTAAGGGTGCCACGTCAGCCAGCTCCTAGAGAAATCGGGAAACTATCACTCAGCTTTGTNACAGCGGAATAATTCGTGTCTTGTAAGGGTGCCACGTCAGCCAGCTCCTAGAGAAATCGGGAAACTATCACTCAGCTTTGTTCACTTCATAGTCCATACTAAACTTTCTGTATTTACCGTATTTCTATTGACCTTGCCGATTCTATGGAACACCATGGCTACCCTTTATGCGTCCTTGATGTTTCTGCTACTGTATCAATGATGAAAGTTTGCAAAGTCACCACATCACTGCGCCGAGAATTCGAAAACTTAGAAACAACAATTGCCGTTTTGGTCAATGAAAAACCATGCCCTCCTCAACGGGTATAGAGTCAGTCAGGGTGCCTTTAAACCCATTATCCAGATTTTGAAGGCCATCAAGAGGATCACCAACGTTTCAAAGGGACAAAGCAAATATATTGTAACATTCTCGAACTAGAATATCTCATGTGCATGCTGTTTGCAGAATTTTGAAGCTCAAACCAATTTGTACAAGATTTGCAGCACTTTGGACCAAGGATAGATATCTCATCTGCACCTTACTACTTGCAGCATTTTGGAACTCAAATCCTCCCTTTGCATTGCATGCATGGTATTTCGAGAATTGTGAAGCTCAAACCCATCATTTGTATAAGATTTGCAGCATGTCTGTCTCACTTGCATCATATTTGCAACTAATCTATTTGCAGCATAATCAGCATACTGGAATGAACAAAATGCAATTCGATGCAATTTGCATCAATTTGCACCATATCGCAACGTATTTCCAGCATTTTGCAACCCAAATCGGCCACGCGCACTCCATTCGCTGTATTTTGAAAATGNGATGCAATTTGCATCAATTTGCACCATATCGCAACGTATTTCCAGCATTTTGCAACCCAAATCGGCCACGCGCACTCCATTCGCTGTATTTTGAAAATGCATTTGCAGAAGGTTGAAACTCAAGTCATTTTTGGCCCTGGAGCGATGCAAGAATCTCCGCTTTATCCACTAAAACTCAAGATCAAAACTTCTGTGCATGACAGTGAACAAGAAATTCCGCTACATCCATCTACATCAACATCCACTTCAACCTGTTTGCAATTCACTATGTGAATCATTACGTGGTCATTAGCCCAGATTGCTGAACCGTGCCAAATCAACGTTTTACCCTGCGTTTGAGTCTAAGTGACTATCTTGCTATTCTTGCTTTCCGCCAATCCTCTCCAAACCACCACTCAAGAACTATCGAAACATCGTGGGCTTCCTGTCCTTCGTCCTTGCTTGTGGTCGTCGTACGCTNTTCTTGCTTTCCGCCAATCCTCTCCAAACCACCACTCAAGAACTATCGAAACATCGTGGGCTTCCTGTCCTTCGTCCTTGCTTGTGGTCGTCGTACGCTATTGAGGATGCGGGTCCTGCAGTGTATTTGAACCTCAGGATGCCAATGTCCTAGAAACCAAGAAAAAACTGCTGAAAATCGTCACTGTAAAGTGTCCACTCTCGGCGCGTGTCCTGTCATCTGCTTTGCTGGCATTGGCCTGCGCAATGTCGACGCCGAGGCCCTGGCGCACAGATTCAACGCTTCACGCTGCATGCCATCGTCTGCTGTCGTCTGCTGTCGTCAGGATAGGTGATGAGTGACTTTGACAGTAACGGATTCGTGCTGCACAACAGTTTGCTGACGCTTGCTACCTGCTTGTATCATCTTATATCTCAATAATTATCATAAATTATCTACAGATATCTACAGTATATAGGTATATATAGGTATTATACTCCTGCAAGATCCGTCAACATAGCTTCCAGTCAGCCTTCTGCGCAAGTAGAGTGGGAAAGTTCGCTTCACGCAAGGACTTGGCCAAAAAACCCAGCAGCGGCATCTGACGCTCCTCTGCGGCTGCCAAGCCATCAGTAATCACATGCGCCTCAGGTCACAGGACACACTGCACATCGCAGCACAGCATCTCAGTGCGTTTTTTCAAACAATGATATGTGAAAAGCTTTGACATGTTTGACATAGCACAATCAAATGCAGTTCCTGTCAGTTTTCAACGCATTTTTGTGGCCTCATTGGAAGAATCGGTTGCAGCCACATCCAGCAGCAGGGGCGTCCCAGTGTTGCGCTCCTCCACCTCAATGTGTCCAACACTTNTTGTGGCCTCATTGGAAGAATCGGTTGCAGCCACATCCAGCAGCAGGGGCGTCCCAGTGTTGCGCTCCTCCACCTCAATGTGTCCAACACTTCTCCAAAGATGATGACATGGCTTGACATTTACTCGGGGTTGGATCAAAATAGCTGGGATTCTTGGATGCTAACCGCTGCTAACCCCCAAATACGAAAGATATGATATTGATTGATATTACCCATCTCCACATGTCAAAAATCCGGAGGTTTGCTTTGAATCCTTCCTCCGGCCAGGCTACTGCGATGCTTTCCTCGAAGCAGCACCAAATCCTCGTGAAAGGAGTGGCGTCCTTGTCCAAAATCAACACAACCCCCACCGACAGCNATCCGGATGGCAGAGTTGCCGAAGGCATCGTAGCTCGTCAGAGAATACCTCAGTCACACCGCAGCCACGGCATCACGGCCCCTGGCCATCCCTGATCTCCCTTCTGCAGGTGCCATGCGCAAGCAATGTATATATCAATTAGAGGCTGCTTCCAGTAAGGAGATCCCCTTCTTTAGACCGTTGATGTGGCTNCCCTTCTGCAGGTGCCATGCGCAAGCAATGTATATATCAATTAGAGGCTGCTTCCAGTAAGGAGATCCCCTTCTTTAGACCGTTGATGTGGCTTGGTATGCAAACACCCTTTGGCATATCAAAAAAATTCTCTTCATACCTCTTGACATCTTCAAAAATACGTCTTTAAATACCTTTTAGCTCATATCAACCACTTTCTGATCTTTCTGATCTTCCAAATCTTCCAAGAAACTCAACAGCCTCCAGGGCATCGCCTGGCTTCAGCTGTTGTGTCCCACGGGAGAGCAGCACGTTGTCCCAGNCTTTCTGATCTTCCAAATCTTCCAAGAAACTCAACAGCCTCCAGGGCATCGCCTGGCTTCAGCTGTTGTGTCCCACGGGAGAGCAGCACGTTGTCCCAGCTCCCCAGCTGCGTCTTCTGCGCAGCGAGGGAGACGGCATCCTCCACGGTGCAGGGCAAAGGGCACTGGAAGGTGTCGCCCACAACGGCCACCGAAGCTGCCGGCATTGTCATTGCAACCAGGAAGTCCAGATCTGGGAAAAATCTAGGCAGCTGAACTCCCTGAATTGGACCAAATACTGCAAGACAACAAAGAAACAAAACATGTAGATCCTCTCCCAGCTGTATGCAACTGTCAAACATCGACATGTACTGCCTGTGTGCATAGGACGGACTGAGGGGAGAACGGATCTTCTTATGCCCCACCTGCAAAGGCTTTAAACACATGTTTTCACGTCTACAGTAGGTTGCTTTGAGGGAGCTTCAACATGCTTTGACTCCAACTATGACCACCTGGCCTCCAAGTGGTTGGCCGTTTGCATTAGCAAACCCAGAAGGCCCAGTTGGGGCTACCCCAGTGGCACATGCTATGGCAAGTCCAAGAAGGTTCATGATGCGTTTGTTCAAAACAAGTGCAAATCTGATTCAAAAGCTGAAGTGGCAGCGACCTCCCGCCCACTCCATGTCCAACCTCATCAGGCAGGAACCATGGTCAACCGTGATCACCGTGACNTGCAAATCTGATTCAAAAGCTGAAGTGGCAGCGACCTCCCGCCCACTCCATGTCCAACCTCATCAGGCAGGAACCATGGTCAACCGTGATCACCGTGACCTTGGAAGTCCAGTGTCCATTGATCGTGTGTGGAAGGGGCATGCCCGCCTGGGCTCCCACTTGGGTCCAAGTTTGTAGNGTCAACCGTGATCACCGTGACCTTGGAAGTCCAGTGTCCATTGATCGTGTGTGGAAGGGGCATGCCCGCCTGGGCTCCCACTTGGGTCCAAGTTTGTAGTAAATATTGCGAAAAAAATCACGGGAACAATTTCAAACCAACAAAACACTCTCCAGATCTTGCATTAAACCCATGTGTCAAGTTCCGAGGCCAGATGATGGGCTATCAATCATGGCCTATGGTGCGAATCTGATGCCATATCAAGGCGCAGGAGCAGCAGCGCCCCAAAATCCGCGTGAAACTTCCCAGTCCCCAACAGGCAGCAGCAGGCCGTCACATTTTGTGCCACAAAAANCCCAAAATCCGCGTGAAACTTCCCAGTCCCCAACAGGCAGCAGCAGGCCGTCACATTTTGTGCCACAAAAACGTCTGTCATGTTCTGTTGAAAGCTAGCGATTAAAATGGGCTCAGAAACGAGCTATGCCAAGTAAAAATGGGCTGAGGTCCCCTGGTCCATGGCTTATCACAGTTGATGATATGTGAGAAAACAGAATAGACACTTATCTCTTAATTGATCTCAATGCATGATTAATCATCGATATGTAATAAAACCATGTCCGATCATGATATGGATGGCCACCATNGACACTTATCTCTTAATTGATCTCAATGCATGATTAATCATCGATATGTAATAAAACCATGTCCGATCATGATATGGATGGCCACCATGGTTCTGGAATCAATGGCAATGACATTCAATCCCCCTGTTGAAACGTGTGAAGGGGAGCAACATCGTGCCCAAATGATGGAACCGATAATTAAAAACACCTGATGGTCGGGCAGATCGACAACTTCGCCATTTCTGTTGCGAAGCCTCCAGTTCTGTCGGTCAGGTGAATAGTGCTGCCAAGGTGCCAACGACATTGTGCTGGCCTATCTGTCTTCACAATGCCATTGGCACAGGAAAATGAACACTCGCAGGCCCTGGCCATTAATTGCTGAGGATATGAAAAGGCTATATAAATGAAACAGGATCATTATAGGCATGATGAAAGAAAGGAAAAACATATACAGTAACTCATTGGCAACTGTTGGATGGGACCCCGCTTGCCAATGTCGAATTTACTTCTTGTAGAACCATCATTTTAACAGAGATCATAGTGATGCCAGGAGGCTGCCTAAACATGCCTAAACTTTAGCCTAGTCTCAAAATTGGTCTCAAAGTGGTTCTGCCGGTGGCTTACCTCGAATTCAAGATCCGTGCAAGGTCACTTCTTTCAAATCGATGCATCATTCCTCTCACATTCACCTCAGATTGCAGAGACTCTGAACTCCAAACAGAAACGAAATGGCTTTGTCTCCAAAACCCCAAATTACCAGTACAAAAGGGAATGTGATGATAAACCGTTTTTGGTGCATCCCCAAATCATCCATATGTGTGTTGGTGGACAGCAAGGAGTATTGCCCAAGAACGTCAGAGTGACTGTAAGCCATTGGACGTACAGACAGAACCTGCAAAATCGTCTTCCAAAAACAGTGGATAGCGTAGGCACCCAGTACTTTATCAATATTACAATGATCGATTTTTGTCTGAGAAACCACTGCTTGGAGGAGTCCCCCCCATGTGGAAACATCACCCAGTCAGAGATTTCACCAAGTTGCAAACTCTTTGATGGCCCTTGCATCTCCACATTCCCTTTCGATATGGCTCACCANTTCACCAAGTTGCAAACTCTTTGATGGCCCTTGCATCTCCACATTCCCTTTCGATATGGCTCACCAAAGCCTGAAGTTCCTTCTTCTGTGCCTCTGCTGCGAATCTTGTGTCACCCATAAATGCCTGGACAGACACCAGTGCCGAGGCGTCCTGAAGCATTGAAGGACGACTTGCCGGAAGCATCCCCGGAATCTCCAGGGAAAAGCTGTTCCGCCACAAGGCCCAGTTGGTGAAGACATTGCGATAGGACTTGCTGCTCCAAAATGCCTCCAGGGCCAAATCCGCCTCCCTTTCGGACAAAAGCAGAAGTTCTTCGGACTCTGGGAACAGGATCACAGCATCCACGGGTCGTAGATAGTCGTCCAAATTGAGATTTTGATGTCCAAGTATGGTCTGATGGAAGTTCTCCGTGGCCAAAATGCNGAACAGGATCACAGCATCCACGGGTCGTAGATAGTCGTCCAAATTGAGATTTTGATGTCCAAGTATGGTCTGATGGAAGTTCTCCGTGGCCAAAATGCGCAGGTGCGGTGGAAAGTGGATTCCCTTCAATGAAACCGTCGAGGCAAAGATTTTGGGCAAAGTGAGCACTTTGCTTGGCAAATCTTTGATGCTCTTTGCACTGGGCAGTTTCGACAGGTCCCAATCTACTTCCGGCACGGGCTTCACGTTCGGCAACTGCTTCTCCACTTCCTTCTCCACTTCCTTTTCTACCTGTAGTTCTCGCTCGTACCTGCACAAAGAGCAAGAAACATCAAGANACGTTCGGCAACTGCTTCTCCACTTCCTTCTCCACTTCCTTTTCTACCTGTAGTTCTCGCTCGTACCTGCACAAAGAGCAAGAAACATCAAGAAACGCACAAAAAAAACAACCCTCAGATGTTCATGGATTTGCCATCTTTGTCATCAACTTGCAGGACATATTGTAGGTATAACAATGGTATAACTTAAGCATGGTATACCCATGGTATAACCATGTTCCATGTTGGAAACGCCATGGATCTCATCCACTCGGCGTCGCTGGCNTATACCCATGGTATAACCATGTTCCATGTTGGAAACGCCATGGATCTCATCCACTCGGCGTCGCTGGCTCTGCCAGGTGACTCTTCGTCCAGGACGTTGGCCACGACAAAAACTCCCGCGCCATACTTCTCGGAGCGATGCCTGCGACAATCCAAGCGATCCAAGGCATGTCAAGCCATGGAAATAGATGTGGTAAATGGAGGGGAATCACTTGAACCATGGCCATGTAGTACCTGGCTTAATATTAATTGCTATATTGATTCTATAGATAGTGGCCATCATGGTGAATGTGAACGGTCAACCATCTTCCATTTGAGCCGTGTGAAAACCCCTGGTCAGTTGATCACGTTGTTGATCTTCCTATGTGATTTGGTTTAACCAAAAATCACAAGAGTTGCTACCATGTATGGATTATGATAATCTGCTAAATATAGGGCAGGTCAATAATCCCCTTCAACAAAAAACATGAACCAACCATCATTGATCAATGTTCATCATTTCTATCAGCATCATGTTCATAGTTGCAACCCTATCATGATGATAGAACCTTGTAATTTTGAACCGATAGTTGAAAACTCTGTAAAAATAATCTATACATCACAGTTGAAACCACTATAAATGCTGGCTGCTGGTTGAACCCATGCCTTTTGGCATGCAAGCAATGCAGAACTTGTTTGTTCACCGGCCTGATCTCGTTTAGAAGCTGTTGATCATCAAGGTCGCCAGCCCTCCTGAGCGCAGCTAAAGTCACTTCACCCCGGTTTGGGACCTGAAAATCCTGAGGAAAGAACTCCAATTTTCATGGTTTCAAAGCTCACGTTCATTCAATTTCTCCCCGGTAAATATCATTAAAAGGGCCATGCATAGGGGAATAGAACTACCTCATTTTCAGAGACAACCATGTTGGCGTGAGTCAGTTTGCGAATAAATATCGTTGAATATGTATTCCTGTATCTCTGTGTGCTTGTGTGTGTATGTAGGCTGGTTGGTAGCCATGAATGGACATATAGACATGTGATATGTCATATCCATGGATGTGATAAATACCATAGTGGCTGTTGCAATTGGAGTTCCACCACTACCAGTTTTTCAAGTGACTGGGTACGCTACTTTCATCTACCAGCGTTGCACCCGTGCGGAAAGCGAGAAGCATATTGAACCAAGTCTCTGCTCGAAGACTTTCAGCTCTCCTCCGATGACTTCCGACACCTCTCGAGACACCTCGTGCGCCGGGCTGGTTGATGGGAAATGTTGGAGGAAACACCCTCCGCATTCTTCTCACGCACACATGTTTTTTTTTCAAAAAGAAATAGTGGTTTCCTCCAGGTTTTGCCGCCGATCAACCATCTCAATGACTCAGAAATATATCTGAAGCAAACAGCATGGTCTGCATTTGATCCCACATGATCACATGCAACGTTACGAATGCCCGTTGAAATCCCGGTCGAAATGCTGCCCAAGAACCAATGCGTCTCCGTAGAAATGCTTCAGTTCAACAGTTTCATCCAACAGGGCCATGTCAGGGTTGCCGTGCGTTTTGGTGAAGAGCAGTCCCTGCTTGGCCTGATGGTTCAATGGTCAATGATGTTTGACTTCATGGTATTGTCATCACAAACTATAAGTCAAATGTCATTATCATTACAGTAGACTTGTTGGATACGAATGGTGGTTGATTCTACCTTATATTGTCTACAATGACAACATATGGCTGAATGGAATTTAGTGGTGGTGACGATTTGGCAATAGGCTTGTAATGACTCATGATGGCTTCATATGTGAACCGTTATCCGTTATCTAGAGGTCTTGTATCCCGGAAGGCACTAAGGGAATGCGTACGCCCAATCCAATCCATTGAATCATAGTTCTCCATTCATCAATACCATTATCATATAATTTAGTATGTACTATGTTTGATTGATACTGACTAGTTTTAATATCAACCATTAATCACTAATCTCCAACCAGAAATCACACAGTACCATTGCCTATGAAGTGGCTATCCATAAAGTTGATGTCAACCACTGCAATGGTTGATTGTTAACAATTGGCCGATATCAACTTGGATGAAGTTGAATAGAATTAGTGTGATACATGATACATCTCTGATTGGACATTGACCATTACAAATCATAAATATTATATAAGCATTATTGATGTTCACCACTATTAATCATGACTCACAAAGATCATGGCCATTTTTTAGCCGCTAGTCACTATAACTATTACCAATATTTATGTCCATGGAGTTGTTCGAAACAAGCCCATGCCACCGTTCCGTCAAGGCGAGTTGCCCATTCAGTCAACGCCTCTTCTGCTGCTCGCACCTAAGTTCCACCGTGACAAGGGTGCGACGATAGCACGGCTCTCCAATGACGATTTCGCAATGAGGTTATGTCATAACAAGAATAATAGTAGTAAGAATCAAATAACAATGATACGTAGAACAATAGTTGCAGTAGAACGACCACTAATAAAATACACAATAAACATTATAATCAATTTAAGAAACAATAAAATGATATAACTCATCATTCGGATATATTAGAATTATAATAGTGCTGCTAATCACAATATACAATGTCAATACTAATCCAATCACCATTCAAAGAAAAGCCCAAGAGCCTTGGAGCAAACTGTTCTATGTAGGACTGTAGGACCAGTCGCAAAATTAACAATTGTCGTGATACTGGTTATGCTCCACATGGTTGAATACCTTGTAGTCCTATACTTAAGAAAGTCCACTATGGCGAGAAAAACTAGGTGCATCGACGTGCATCGACCTCTTTACAACGATCAAACATTGGCTTTTCATGGCGCTTCTTACTCTGCAAGCATGCGGCAGTATTGGCCATCACCCATTCAAGCAAGTCCTTTGACGTCACCTACCAGGCTGGAAGTCATGAGCAGCCGAAGCAATTGATGACTCAAAACCATGATCTCCAACAGGTCTGTTGAAACGTGGCCTCACACCCAGATTCCATGGTTTTCAAAATCCCAAAGGCCATACAGTTGCGCCTCGCCAAAGCGGTCTGTTGGCATCATGAGATCTTGGACCTTTCTGGTGACCTGCCAACAAAAAGTCATCTACTGTACATCAGCGACAATTTGCCGCCAACAAATGGTTCATGAACACCGTCCACACATGGGTGTTTCATGGACGCCATCCCTATGGGGTTGTTTCCAAAAATTGGATGACCCGGCCGCATGGCCATCCTTTGTGACATGGAATGCCACCAATGTATATCATTGTTGTGGCAAGTCATCAACCTTCACATTAACTACTAATGGTGAAGTAATGGCCCGCAAGATCATGGCAGTCACATCAAAGCTGGATAAACTAAAACGAAATTCACCAACCACGAAAAGTTTGACCGTAAAGATCATAAAATGGCATAGCTACATCCCCAAGCCAAGTCCCATTCCAAACCACCAGGTAATCACCAGGTATCCACTGTACCCACCAGCTAACCAGCGACCAGTTGCCTCCGGGGAAGCGATGAACTCCAAGCTTTGACCCTTGCCCAGTTGCCGCATTCGGCCCACGGCTTGCATCAACTTGTTCTTTCCACATTTGGGGCCCACGGTCACCTCGCAGCAAGATGACCCCAAGGAAAACCCGGGGACTTGTTGGAATGGTCCCTTTACTTCATTGGCAAAACCGATGTGTTCGTTTGTCTATGTTGCTTGCTTTTGGACTTCATGTCTATCCTGTTTGGTGCCAACATCATCATTAGGTTTGTGAACTGTTATCATTAACAATACGATAGGGCACCCACAAATTTGATGTTTTTTATCTAAAAGATATCTCCCATTTTCAGACAAACCCAAAGATCATTAACAAATAAGTTGGCTACTACCCCATATATCTCCAAAAATGCACTATATCTGATTGAATAATCCGATAGATTTGATGGTGAAGACCACCATGATCGATGGTATAACCATTGACCAAAGGACATACCCAGCCCTCAGACAGGCGAGTCACCATGGCTCTGGCAGTCATGGCAAGCTTCAAATCAGCCCCACGAGATCTCGCTTCGTCGAAGAAGGCGAAACACTCCTTGGCAACATGACATCTTGATTTTCCCCACCAGATATGCGGGATGACCAGAAATTTGTCATTGTTTGTTGTTGAACTATCCAAATTGGGATCTTGAGCCAGATCTATGGGGACAAAGTGCGCTGTACAAAAACTGTAGGGTTTATTGCAAAGGATAACCTCAATGTGTGGAACCAGCCATGCATTTTCGAGGCAAGAACTTATATTAAGAGACACCAAATGAACGGGGGTTGCAACTTGTACATGGTGAAACAAGCCTTATAGCCAGTCAATTTGGTGCTTTCATGTGCTATCATCTATTACCAACCAATACACCAACCAAATCATGCCTAAACGTGCCATCTCTAGTTGTGACACATCTCCACGTTGACCTTCATCGACCCCAAGAATAAAGTCTGATACAGTGATAATACACCCTCTAAAATCAACATGGAACCTAAGTATGGCTATAGATCCACTAGGAATACCATCTTGCAGCCCCAACACTCCATTCAGCGAGTGTCCGACTCCCGCGCAGGCGAAGACTTTTTTGGGAGGCAACGGCCGTGGTAGTCCAAGATCATCCAATCCTTGGTGGAATGCGCTGGATCCATGAATTTGGGTCCCAATCATTGGGGTACCCTCTGGTAAACTAACAGTTTGCTATGGAAAATGAACCATTTATAGTTTATTTACCTATTAAAAATGGTGATTTTCCATAGTTATATTAGTTTACCAAAGGGTAATGTCCCAATGGGGGGATTGGGATGATCATCTCAGCCGCTTGGACGTGTACTGAAGGTCCGAGTCACTTTCTTGGATGTGTCGAAAAAAGTCACACCACTGAACTTCCCTCCTCACAGCGTTGGGCAACAAACGACAGGCAAAAAAAACTGTTGCATGTCATCAAAAGTGCAGAACACATGCTCTGATCAACATACACAAATAATGGGTAATGATATAGAACTCCCCCTAACTCTATAACTCCCGGTATATATCATCATCAACCAACAGGGGTCAATAGCAGCCACTGTTCAGCTGTCTCCATGCATTGCCTTCCATCAAGAGTTCAAGTAGTTTGCCAGCAATCTTCGCATTGTCGGCACCAGCTGTCAAAGCTCCGCAATCAATCAGAGCATCTACACCTGCTATGGCTCAAGATTTTTGGTCTTGTACGAACAAATGTGGGTCAGGTTGTGTGCTAGTTGTCAGAATTAGGAGAGTCTGAATTTTAAGACATACCCATGGACATATCCATATCCACATCCACATCCACATCCACATCCACATCCACATCCATCCATCCTCATCACCATCACCATCACCATCACCATCACCATCACCATCATCATCATCATCATCATCATCATGATCCATTATTATCATTGTCTTAATAGCAACACAGTATGACCAATTCCATTATCATTATGCTCTTTCAGGAATTGATCATTATCCATTATTATCATTTTAATTCTAGGCCGCGCCCCAGCACCTGAAGACGACCACATCTCTGCGCGCCGCGCCTCGCGCCGCGGCGGCTGTCAACACTTGCTTCCAATGCAGATGCCCGTCTTCGCCAAGTTCCAAGCTGTGGAACTCAGGGTTGTCCAAAATGGTCTTCACCATCTTGCCGTTGGTTCCACACAGCTCCGTCAGGTTCCTTGGGATACAACAAACAAATATAGTGACAGAGTGAGAGAGGAGCGAGAGACACATTTTTGGGTGATAAACCCAACAATTAACCAGCCCATTAACCAACCATTTGAGGGTCATCATAGCAAATAGGGCTATACCCAATTTCATAAACCCTTGAGTGGGGATGGTTTATTATTGGGTTTTCCAGATTGGCAAGATTAGGGTAGAGATTAGGCCGTGTCTTCTATCCAGAAAGACAACTGTTTGCTGGATTTTGCTGGATTTGTTGAAACATTCAGGTATATGATGCATCATGTCACTTTCATATAAAAAGACTAGCAACATTGAAACACTGAACCGTTTGGACATGTTCATCACTGCATCCAAGCATCTCCTGTGTCACCTGCAAAGGTAGCGCACGATGATTGTCATCGGTTCCAGAGAAGCCACCAACTAGGCCATCAGGATTTTCAGCCAGGTGCCAGGCATTTTTCAGCAATTTCTGAGGATATTGGGATGTCTCAGATGGAAGCAAACACTGGCAGACCCAAAAGGCAATGGTCTCATAGTTCTTGTGGAAGTAGGTGTAAAGTAGCTCCAACTGATTTTCATTTGAGAGATCCACCATCGACACTCGTTCCAGGGTTGGTCTCTCCTCTGGTGGGATGCGTTCACTGCTCAACCTGAACCAAGTGTCATAGTGATCTTCTTGGATGGATTCATCACAAGCCAACAATACCTCAAAGGCTTGTCGCAGCTCGAACTGGCTGAGTCCATCGTAAAAGTAGGAAAGCAAAGTCAGAAGGATGGCACAATCCGGATGTCCAAATTCGGAGCGTTCCGATGGAGTGTTGCTGGCCCGGTAGGGCACCGCTAAGCGCTTTCCGTGGCTTCTTCGAATGCCGTACTCCACAGAGTGTCTCTTGGTTAGGCAATGCTCCAAGACGGAACATGCCAGGAATCCTCGCAGGGCCAGCAGCACAGCAAAACGATCCTGGGGAATATCGGGTAGAATAGTCTCATCTGCCTCAGGACCTGTCAAGAACATGACTACAGGCATGTCATCTCTGAAATTCTTCAACCAGGCGAAATCGTAGGGAGGGTCTTCCATCAACTCCTCCACGATTTGCACCCGCACTTGTGACATGATCTCCTGGAGCTCCTTCCCTGGCACAAGGCGAATCAGATGAAAGGCTTCGCAGTCGCCCGCTTCGGTCACCGAGTTTTCGGGGGACAAAATGTCTCGCAACCTCTGGGAATTGCGCAACACCCGCAGCAACGTCGTTGCCACTGTCCACCTCTCATGGCCTTCCGGAAGCGGAATCGGACTACCCACAGCATAGATCAACTGGTACTTGTGGCGGAGGACTTCATCGCTTTCATCCAAGCAATCGCGTGATGGCAAGGCGAAAAACTGATCCAACAGCTCACACAAAGTGTGTTCCCCTTGCAAACGCAGCTCATGCCATTTCAGTTGCAAGGATAAACGATGCTCTGGAGCTACCAAAAGGACACCGCCACTGCGGCTGCAAAATTCCATGGAAGAAATCATCACCTTCACATCTTCTTCTGTGAGTTGCACATCACGATGGAATGGAAGCGTGAAGATTTTCCGCTGCAGCACAGAAGCACACAGATGTCGATGTAGAAAATCGAAGAGCTCGTTGATCAAGGAAGTCAACGCTGTGATTCTCAACAATCTCTGCTCTCCAAGCTCTCCCTTGCCAGCCCAGTGTAGGATGAGCATGGGTAGAATCACTCGTGTTTTGCCTTCTCCCATATTCAACTGCACCACACAGCCTGGATCTTTGATGAGTTTCTTTGCAACTTCATATTGCACTGGACGAATCTGCAGCCCCTCTTCTACCTCGAAGACCAACCACTCGGGGTGCTCCTGGACCACTTGCAAAGAAATTTGCAAAGAAACGTCTGATTACTCTGATTGAATTCTCAAACAATCTGTGGAGTGACCTACCTCAAGTAAGATGCATATGCAATGATTGGAACAGATGCACAAGCCAGTTAAATGTCTAAGCTCAAACGTTTGCAGCCAGTTGAACAGCTGCTCCTGGACCTCCCAGCATCGAGTCACCAACAGCTCTTGCAACAGCAGGGGGTAGACCTGGCCCTTGGCCTTGGCTCCGTGCGGTTTTTGGCACTCTCAGCTGTGAATCCAGGCATCTACCCATGCCATCCAGTGCCGTAAACCACCCCCACTTGGGGTTCACGAAATGGGGCATACATGGGTATGTACCTCTACCAGTAGCAATAGAAGATGATTTGAAATGAGCTCCAAATAGTTGCTTAGTGGTTGGTTGGCATATTAAGAAATACCAACAAACACGGCTGACGCACCGATCAGTGCTGAGTCGCATGTATGCAAAGCCTCTTGAGTTTATCCTCCCACACATAGAGCTGCAACAACAGCAACACAGCTTCGTGAAGCTGTTGCACCGCATTCGGCGACCTAAGGACCGCTACTAGCGGATAAGGCCCCGGTTCCCAATCATGGTTAATGGTTGCAAAGATTAAGGATAATCATGGTGAGTGGTTAAGGGTCCAGATAGTCCTAATGGTACAAATAAGTGATTTGAAATGTCATGTCGGATTTTCCAACCCCATCAATAATCGAAAAATGGAAACATATGGAGAACATCATGCCAACTGATGGGAGACCTGAAGACAACTGACCCTCATATGTCTTCTCTTTTATTTGCGCGGTCAAGAGGCAGAAATGGATTGAAACTTCGAAGAAGCTCCGGCTGCATCGCTGCTCGCAAGAAATCTCTTTCCGTGACCTCTGGACACCAGGAGCCCGGACGGCTTGTGCCAGGGACGTGGCGGGAACTACTGGGGAATTTTAAGAGGTGGAGGATACCCGGTCGCTAAAAAAACATCACATCAATCACATGGCCATAGAAAATGGCGTCTATACTATACTTATACGTCGATTTTCAGATGTTGCAGCCATTGAAAATGCTAGCTTCCACTGCCATCAACTGGCAGGTAGCAGAGAGCAACACCCTTTTCCCATTGCTTCATTTCGACAGGGTGAAAAAACATGTGAACCAGCAAGGATAGTTTAAACTGTAGAGACATAATCCCAATGCCATCTATTTTGGTATTAAAAACCCCCACTTTAGAAAATATCCATCTCATTGCAAAGCCCGCCTGCGGGACCAGGTTCGATGCCATGCGCAATCGAACGATATTGGCATCAGAAGCCCCTGCCAGAGCTCATTGCAATGGTCGAAACATCTAGAAACATCCAAGAAAGCAACAGCCCAGGTCAGCTCATCTCCCTAGTGAAACATGGTGTGAGAAACCATAAGATTGATATAGGTATTTTTTATTATGTTTGATTGTTGAATTCCAACAACAACCCATGTACTAAAACATTTCAAATGAATTTAAATGACATGTTGCCCAACCCTGGCAAGGGAATCAGCCAATGTCACATCAAATCAAACCGTGAAAGTGGCCTGCATCCGCAGGAAACGAGTGCAACGCGTCAACCAGGTACTGATGCATCCGCTCGCGGCAAGATCTGGCATCCTCCAACTTCCTCTCCCAGAGTTCCACCTGCACACAATGGCTTGATGGGAACATCTTAGAGGAAACCCCTTGGAAAGTGTGGGTAACGATTTGAACTCTGGTTTCTTGCAAATGTTCCCCTGATTCTCCGCCCATGATTCTCAGAGCAGTGAAAGTGTGGACTTGTCAACATGTAACCGCCTGGCGGCCCTCGGGTGTTACCGAATAGTCTTCCTCCTGGTGATGGCTGTTCCAGGACCCGCGCAGCTCCTGCCGTGGTTTCGACAACTTGCCGTAGCGGTTTGGTGTTCTGCGGATGAACAGAGTTGAATCAACTGGAGACACAAACGGAGCTGGCAACGGAGTCTGTGCAAACAGGGGGATATTTTCTCAATTCTCGGCCCATCATATCCACACCTCCATCATCTCTTCTCCAATCTTTGATTTAAAGTTGCCTTGTAGCGGAAAGGCTGGTGCTTCCTGCAGTGGCAACCTGCAGCTCCAAGTGCAGTGATGAAGTCATATGGGTCATGGGCCCATCGACTCCAAAAAGGAGGATTCGATGGGATTTATGGAGGTTCATCCCCTCAAACTAAATATCAAACTAGTCTATAACATGTTTACATCTGGCAAGCATCGTATTATGATGGGCGCTGGGCACCAACGGCAGACTGGCCATGTTATGCCTTGAAAATCTGAGCCGGAAACTTCTCCACATAGTTCTGCAACTCTTGTTCCGCATCATTCACGTAGGTGGATGGAACCTTGGGGTGAAGTGTAAGAACTTGCACATTGAGTATCCAAAGTGCACTCCATCAATGGAAAATCCACCAGTTTTTAGATGACTTACTTACTAATACTTTCTGCAAAATATGTTGTTTTCCATTGCCATGAATAAAGCACCGGACATTGCCCACCAGCAAGAAAATCAACGCAACTTCCATCGCAACTGGACCAGTCTTCTGCGTGACAAAAGACCGGAGGCTCTTCAACGTCCAGGGTGAACTTGTTGCGCAGCACCTAATACCAGCGTGGGTGGCACTTCCAGCTTCCACATCTCTTTTGGGTAAGAGTTTCTGGAACAGCGCCACGTCCATAATGGTTGGGTGCCGGACATTTGGGTGTGGAAACCAGAGGTATCATGGTCAACATCCCCAAAAATGGAGAGATTGGCCGATCCGTTTTTGGTGGTAGCCATTTTGATATGGGCTCGGCCAGCGATATCCGGAAATTTTAGGGACTCCCATGTAGATCAGGCACAATGATTGTCATAAACTTATAGAAATCACAATTGACCCATGTCATCAATACTCTGTTTATGTTCTTTCTATTCGGATTGGTGGTGGAGTTTCCGCATGAGATGTCTTCTGCCATGTTCTTGATGGGAAAATCATCAAAATCGGGATGATAAGTGAAATACTCTATATTATAATATATATATATAGAGAGAGAGAGAGGGAGAGAGATGACAACAAAAAACTATATTTAGATATATACTCTATATTTTGGCAATGGAAACTATGTGATTTATAATCTTCAAACAGCTATAACACGGTATAAACCGACATGTTTCATCGTTTCTCCATTGCCCAATCCCAATCATCACCCCACACCAGGCTCAGCCGAGTGGCTTCCCGACCACCTCCACGAAGCCCAAAGCAACGCAGCTCCTCGTCAGCGGTCAACAAACGCCGCGGGTTCTGCTCCTGGCGAGACGAACGGTGGGTTTCTGACTGCAAACCATTTTTGGGACTTTTGGAAAATCCTGAAATCTGTGGATTAAAAAAAAAACGTTTGGAAAATCCAACTTTTGGAACTGTTGTTCTTGGGGTTTGGATAACTCTTGGAGTTTGGAAAAGATGTTTTGCTTTGTTTTGCACATAAATGTTATGAAAGGGTTGAAGAAACATGGGTCACCATATCCAGCTCCAGAAATCTGTATAATTCAACCTGCACCAGTTTTGCTTTGGGGCGGCAGTCTGCTCTTGTTCTAAACCTGAATTGCTAGCCTCCCTGACTCCTGACTATCCGGAACCTTGAAAGAGACATCAAGATAGTCCATCTCTAAGCGGCTTCAGTGGACACCGGTGTCGGTTGGTCAGCTCCTGAAAGCAGCAACTTGTGCTTCGAGCTTCCTTGAAATACGCCGCATTCACCAGGAATTGGTTCTCGTGGCAAGCCTCCTGCGCTTCGTCATTCGGACAAAACCAAGCCAAAGATGAAATTTGATGATCCCTGCATCGATATGGAAAGGAAAACGCGTTCCAATTTCAACCAAGACCACTTCTGACTCCCAATAGATTCATTACCAAAAGTTGGATGATCTCAAACTATGACCAAGTTCACCTCAATTTCGACCCCAGTAGCATCCTCTGGAATGTCTGTGGGCAAGCCATGGAGATGGGCAAAGTGGCAGGATGCTGACAGCAACTCGCGACCTGAAGCGGTTCGGACCTGCCGGACCTGAGTGATACCTGCCTTGGAGGATCATCGCCCAGTTATAATTGGGAGAAGCCACTGATAATTGGGACTTATTAACTAAGGCTTTTATGCACCTACACTTCATGGGATTATCCTACAAGTGGGGCAGGGAATCATTGGTAATCCGTATCTCAATATTTCCAGACCCTCTGGTGTCATCAGCTGGCTGGGGAATCCAAGGAACTAGCCCATAGAGGTTTCTAGTTGGGAAATTCATGGGTAACTAATTGGTACCCTCCAGTAAACTAACATAGCTATTGAAAATGGCCATTGATAGTGGATTTTCCCATTAAAAATGGTGATTTTCCATAGTTATGTTAGTTTACCAGAGGGTAACTATTCTGAATGGGGGATTTCTCCAGCCAGCCATGTTTGATTGCCAGAAGGTCAACTGACCTGCTTTACCATGTACGGCTATGAATCACAATCCTGATGGTGAGATGTAGTGAGCATCTTAAAGAGCTTCAATGTATGGATGTTCATCCACTACCAGCTTTGGACCCATCCCCAAGTCCATGGTAAACCATGATACATTCTGATCGATAGCATCATTGCATGTGGTATAAGGTATATAATTTATACAACGGTACTTCGGGGTACCCCATGTTCAGACAAATGCATTTTCTACGTCCACTAAGGCTTTGACAAAGCAAATCCAGCGCCATCGGAGCACGAGAGGAAAATTGAAGGATTCCAACCAGTCCTCACAGGATGTTGCTGTGGTGCTTAAGACATAGAGCCCTGACCACAAGTCCTTCTGCATCCACACAAGATGGCTTGCACTATTTTACAATGTCGTATTGGTCGAAAAAAACGGACAGTTTGGGGCACCATACTATCATACACATTCATACACTCCATCTCGATCAGAGCATATCGTACAGGTCATGACGCTAAGCTGGCCAAATGTCAGGATGATATTCCACTATTCTCCCACTAAATGATCCTTATACAGTACAAGGTAATCATTGTCCCGATGGTTAAACTTTCCATATTTAGGGCCCCACATCCCAGTGGCCACCAAGACTCGTTGCTTTTCCAGCTTTGACAAAGGACGATTGACCCAGGACTGTCGCACCAACTCCACCGCAGCCTCCATCCCGGTCACCTCCAACGTCGAGGCTGGCGGTCGACCGTAGGGAAAGGGTACCGCATTCCATCTTCTGTCCAATCGATCTTTGGGTATGCCCCCATTTTTCGGACATACTCGAATGACAGGACATGAAATAACTTGAAATCAGTAAATCATGTTTTTTTCCGCTCCGAAATTGAACCGATCTTGGAGAATTTTGGCTCCAAACAACTTCGGGAACATGCAAATGACATGCCTAGTTCAACTAAGTCGCTCCCAATCGTGGGTCAGGTAACCCACAATCCGTTCCTGCATAGAGGCTGGCCAAAAGAAGTCTGGATTGGACGGTCTCTGCCACCAGATGCTTGAATCTCTCGTGTACGTCAAAGCAAACCTGCAGGCTTCACTCAACTATTAGGACTTGAAGAGCCTAAATGGCCACCGCAACTTTGTGGTCTCATGTCATCTCAATTCAAAAGGTCACCCTCATTCATCAGTCATTGGTTCTCCGTGGTTGTACTTTATATCATTGATTGCTGTCTTTGGCATGACTCACAAGATTCCTGCGTAATCCTGAGCAACAGGGATTCTCACTATTGGTAACGACTCAAAATCATCAGTTCCCTCCAAAATAGTCCTTTTTGTATGATTGGGTTCCCCCCACCTTTGAGGAAACACCATGACACAGCTAAATTCAACCAAGTAGCAGTTGTTTGTTGCGCATCACTCCCAGAGTCACTCACCAGTGACAAGGGGACTCCATCCTTGACATCTGCATCCTTCACGATGACCTTCACTTCAGGAATCGAGAGATCCTCGCAGCAGTGATCCAATGTGCTGGGGAAGACACATTGGCATGCAAAATGAATGGTGTTCACCATCAAAAATAACCATGACACGTTCGACGAGGTTAGGTAATTCAACATGTTTGGACAAATTCATGTGTTGACTGTTCCATGTGCCAGTTGTTCCATATGCAACTCAGTACCGTGCATTTGGATCCACCCTCTTCAAAACCAGGTAGGAATCAAAGTCGACCAATGTGTCGCTCAACTTCTGATCGTCGGCCAAGCAGTAGCCGCGATAGTCTCTGCACATCCACTGGCCATTCTTCCGAGTAAAGACCATGTTCACACGCGGAAGCTCCAGTTGCTCAATTTCATTCTCCTCACTGATCTCACTGTCACCTTTGCACTGAATGTATTGGTGAATAAACTCTCGATCCTCAAACTTGTGCAGGATGTCCATCACTGGAGCATCTTCATTCACAAGTTGATGCACAATATCTTGGTGCGACAGCAGCTCTTCCAAATCTTTGCCTCTCAAGTGCTCCGGGATTTGGCGGCAAACGCCACAGGTGTCATCTTGATCTGTCTCTTGAGGCTCAAAGATGAAATGGATCGACTTTTCACGGAAGTAGATGGGACGAAACAGGATCACATTGCGCTCTTCGTCCCTCCAATGGCTGTAGAGCTCGATCAAACGCCGTGGAAATTTCTCTTCGAGGCTTTCTTTGGGCACCAGTTGGAGAGAACGGCCTCAAGTCTCAGAGATTTGGATGAAGCAGCTGTATTATCAAAGGCACAGAAAAGAGAACAAGCAAAGCAAAGCTTTTAGATTCACACTATACCCTGTGGCAATCCAACATCGCAATTGTAATATATGTGCAGGCAGGTGATTTAGCACCATTGGAAGTTGAAACAATTTCCACTTACAGTAGCCATTGCTAGACTTACCGGAGTGTACACCGGTATTCGTCCCATCATTGTTGCTCATCACTCCAATCGTTGTTGGCTGATCTCCCAATTCTGGTTGGTTATTCCGTTATTCCATGGTTTTCTCTGTTTGAAATCAGTTTCCCAATTGCAATTTCCAGTGAAAACAAACAACTTGGTTGGGCCATGTTCACCTGCGGCAATCGCCGAGTGTCCATCCTTCACCTCAGAGATACGCAACTGGCCCCCCGAGAGCTCTTGGAACTCATAGAAACATCCGTCCACGGGCCTTGCTGTCTTGAAGGTTCCCGAGCTGTCCATACTGACCTGGTGGTTACACACATTTGCGGAAATGGCCATCCAACCAACACAATGGGTTTGTGTCATGTTATGTATATTTTCAATGTTCGGGAATCCTATTTGTTTGGGGGGATGACCAGTCTCCACTTAGTTGTGACCCCGGCACGTATATGTCAAAACCGAGCTGTTACCATGGTTTTGGAGATCATAGCCAGCCACTTTTGTTTGCCATTTCGGATGATCTTTGGGGATTTGTTAGCCGCGCACCCGACCTCAAAGACAGCGTCACCAAAGCAGCGTCGAAAGAGGCGGTGGTGAGCAACAGTCGCCGGGATGCGGCGTGGTGGATACCCGTCCAAGAGCACAACGCCTGTCAACAAGTTGATGCTGTACAAGCGACCCTGATCTTCTGCATGAAAACATGGTGTTGTACCAACTTGTTCCCATTGCAGTGTTTCTGGCACATGCTCCAGGGTGGCTGATACACCTGTTGTGATGAACTCATCGGAGCTTTTGGCGAAGTTAATGACTTCTGCCAGCTTATGGACGGCAACGGCATCCACCCGCCGACGCAGACCCTTCAACATCTCCTTTTCTTCGGCTGTTTGAACCTTGAAGGCTATGCTGTTTTGAGCGTAAACCAAGCCGACAAGCAAGCGCTGGGCATCTTCGATCCTCAGGGTGGATTGTGGGGTGCAAAGGGCCGCATAGAGCCCAAAGAGCTTCACCTTCGCCACCAAGGCATCTTGACGATCAGACTGAAGGCCTGTCATGTCGGACAACGCCTCCTTGGCCCACTTCAAGGCCGTCTCAGACAGCTGGCAACATCCACTGATCAGAGATAAGGTGGCCAAAGGATCACATGATTCCCATTGGATGAAGTAATTGAAGAGATCCACCAAAGCTGGAAGCGCCTCATGAGCCCTAGGCTTGGCCGAAAATTCCTCGGCCAATGTCTCGAAGACCTCCTTGAATTCGTTGATGAGCCCTGGAATGTCACGTTTCCATTGCAGCTCACCATCTTCATCAGCCGGACCAACATGGTACAGCAGCTGGCGTAGAAGATGGTGTACGGGTGCATGTGTCAAAGGCAACGATGAATCTTGTAGGGCAATCAGCAACTTCCGCAGTTGCTGCTGGGGGAAGGCTCGCAAGCTGCACAAGGCCAAGTATTCGTGCTTCCTCCAATCAACCATGTAGCCGCAACCAAAAAAAAAAACGCCCCTTTCCCGAAACCCAAAAAAGGATGGATTTCCGCAGCGACCCTCTCCTCAACCACTTTGGTTTCTTGCCTTGAGTGGCAAGCGCTTGGTTGCCGCGAGTACGCTCAATCTCATCCCCAATCTTCATGGTCCACTGCAGATCCATGGCGTTCGAAGGCATGCGCTCTGTCCAGTGCTCAGTTAGGATACCTGGATGGTGATTCCGACCTATCCCAACAGTCAAGTGGGACATATGATGACCCAAAAAATGGTTGAAAGTAGAAAATATAAGATGAAAATCAAATTAAGTTGATCTAAATTGATGGAAACAAATGATGAAAATAGTTCAAACCATGAACCAGATACTGTCTGGTAGCTTCCGAAAAGGGTTGAAGAAATTGCCCCGGTCGATCAATCGGCCATCAGATTTGCAAGCGAACTCACGGTGCATATGGTCCGGCCACCAGACCTCAAAAGCGAAGAAACACACTTCCTGTTTTATCATATTTACTCACAAGATAATATGATAATATTACATAATATTACCTTTTATATCCTATATAATTGAGATGATCCCCACAAGTTCCCCGGAATCTTAGGAATCCCTAATGGCTGCTATAGTTCCAACCTTAACCAATGGATGTTGGTATCGTGTACAATTGATGTTCAGGTCTAGAAGTGGATCTGTTGATGGGACGATCTCCGGTGGCTGTCGTCTCAGCACAGAGACAAATGTGATCCAAATAGCCTCCACAATCTCCGCATTCTCTGTGCCACAAAATCTCAAAATGAGACCTGGAAGATCCACTGAAATCATCCAGAAATCACGCAATATCACCATCAATCAATGGGAGGAGTCTCATTGCCACCACAACCTGACAGTACCACCAAGCCATCCCCTGGCAACCGTCCGTCATTGCAACCACGCGACACCATGTCTTGGACTGGTCAAGCCATCGATGTGTCCTCCAGCCACCTCCGGACTGGTGGAGCTTGGAGCTTGTGTTCGGCTCAGTAACTTCACCAAGACATCGATGGTGGGAGGTGTCTCTTGGTTGAAGTACTCCTTTGGCATATTGAAGTGATCCGCCCAGCTGGTTTTGAAGTTTGAAACTTCCACTGATTGTCTCACATCCCACCTTTCGCGACGCGCAATTCCGAAAGACTCAGCATAAAACACACATTTATAATATGCACAACATTAAAACAAAAAGGTGTCCAAACAAATCAGCCCCCTGCCTCTGGTGGCAACACCATGGCCAGGGCAACAGCATCTGTTGTGCTTTGATCGTCATATGGGACAGCAACCTCAGGATGTCGGGTTTGTACAGAAAGAACAGGGTGCTATTGGCCAACTCATCATCTTCCGGTAGCGATTGGATCACTCCAGGTGGAGGCTTCTCGGCCCTCTTCAGGTCCGCCTGCGCGCGAGAGAGTTCCTTCTTCAGCGTGGCAATCTCGCTCTCCAAGATAGATCTGGCCGGCAAGCCTTCCAGGATATCCTCATATCTGGAAACATCTTGTACCAGTTGCACCTGTCGGATGTCAAGTTCCACTTGCCTCTGCTCCGCCCGGGCACCCCCCCTTCCGCGCAGACCTGCAATACCCTCAATTTCCCTGCAGATCCGTTGAATCTCGGCAAGAGCTTTTTCCTTCTTCCTTGGTGACGAAGGTTTCAAATGGAAAAGGAGCCAAAGACAAAGAAGAAGCTAGTTGAAGAAGCCAAATGAAATAACTTGAAACAACAAAACCAATTCTTTCCGACTTTTTCCCACTGTTTCCAACCATTTCCCCGACCATTTTCTGGTCACCGCTTCCGAGACACCTCTCAGCATCACGCACCGCTTCCAGCTGTGGCATCTTCACTTCGAGTTCTCCCTGCAGATCTGCGATGACAATCCGCAATCGTATCGCTTCTTCCTGTTGCTTCTGCACCTGATGGGATGCATCCCAGGAAGCATCCCACCAATATCCCATCAAAACAGGGGTAATGCTGAAGGGTGAATCATGGACCTCCATGAATCATGGTGTGACATGGTATGACCAGCAACCCTCAAGATAGGTAGTGAAGGTCACAGTAATTGGGTACTTTTTGAAGTCCATGCATTGATGTACTTTGCGATTCCAGATTCTAACATATTTTTACCATGGCCTCACCTGCTCCCAATGTTTGGCTATCCTGATTTCTTCAGCATCTCGCTCGGTCTTCAACACATCTTGAAGATCAGGACTGCTGGCCCCAAACTCCGCAGCGAAGCGCAATGTGGCGTCCTCGAAAACGCAGCGGCAGATCCATCAAAAGTGGTCGATTCGGAAGGCAAAATCAGGGACCAGTGACAACCCAATTGGTTCATGTTGAAAAATCCCCCAAATTTCCGAAGCCAAAATCCCAGCTATCCCAGTTACCAACTTCTTCCCAGACCTGTTGCGACAAGTTGAAGAGCCCCGTTCCATTTCCGCGGTCGCGACTGGTCAGAAATCGTTCCACGGCTCTCAGGGCATCGAGCTCCTCCACCTTGGACAGCAGCAAGCGTCGGAGACCTTCGGGTCGAAGCCCTGGGCCGTAGCTTCCAACCAAGGGGTACTCCAACTCGGCTGCCTGGCCAGAGGGGAGCACAGATATTGATATTTATACAGTACACACATGTATAATACATTTCATAATGTTCATATTAAATACATTTGAATACAAATAATTCTATTGATGAGATTGGGTAATATGTTTCAGAGTTTAGGTGCACCTAGTATCACCTATGATTGTACTGCATAGGTTGACATAGTGCAAAAAAAACGAAATGTCGAGGCACACGCATCGCGAGGCAAAATCCGATCCAAACCACCAAGGCTTCGCGGCTGCGTAGCTCCACTTTCCACTGAGCGTCACACCGGAAGTGATCGCAGAGCTTGAGGTATTCGTCNGCAAAATCCGATCCAAACCACCAAGGCTTCGCGGCTGCGTAGCTCCACTTTCCACTGAGCGTCACACCGGAAGTGATCGCAGAGCTTGAGGTATTCGTCGATCAAATCTCAGTCGGGGAGATGAGATGATGGGATGCTGATGCAGTCTGTGGTAAAATGAGTGCAATGTGGTATACCCAAGGTCTCAAAAAACCCAACGATTGGACATGGTTTATGTTGTAAACCTCCAATCATGCACGTTCTTTGGCTTACACTTGGATACACTTGGCATGGTTGATGACATTTGGTAAAGTATATACCCAATTAGCATCGTTTGACAATTGAACCATTGGCTACAAACTCTGTATATGACTGCGTAATACATTGTGTATATATGCAGTATATCACATTCGACAGGCTTCCGGCNGCATCGTTTGACAATTGAACCATTGGCTACAAACTCTGTATATGACTGCGTAATACATTGTGTATATATGCAGTATATCACATTCGACAGGCTTCCGGCGGAATCCGGCCTTCCATCAAGTGAAGATCATATTCGGACCAATGGTCTTCCAACTGCTGGGCCAAAATCTCCACCGTGGCGAGTCCAACCTCTGGACAGTGGAAGTTGGGAAGGTTGGCTGTGCAAGCCGTGAATTTGGAGCTGTTTCAGAAATGCCTTGTGCAAAAAAAAACACCAACACAAATTGCAAGTACTTGACACAATACCAATTCTTTGATCTTCTTTAAATATCCCCAGGGCCCACAGTGAAGGGAATGGTCTGTGCTCAAATTACATGTTCCGTGACAAGATCCTTGAAATCCTTAATGTTTCATTTTGACCCCGCCAGAAAATGGCAACGCCAAATGCATTACACCGAACTCTATAATCATTTTTTGCTCGATAAACCAATTTTTAGAGGCAATCCCTTGTTCTTTTTGCCACAACCCCTTGGCTGTTGCGTTGAGGGGATCCCCATCCAAACGGACGCGTGAAGTCCGTTTGACATCCAATCGACCTGCATCTTCAAGGTGTTCTGATCCCACTGCAGCTTCTTCAACCAGTTCAAGTTGCTTTCAAAGCTCGCTTCCCCTCGGTTCCAGTTGCTTCCCACTGCATGATAGCACCCTCTGGTAGCCAACCAAACATTGCTGGAAAATCTCCCATTTAGTTCCATGATTTCTCCAACAAGAAACCTCCTTTCAGGTCGAATGTTTTCCAGCTGGCCATGTTTGACTACANATGATTTCTCCAACAAGAAACCTCCTTTCAGGTCGAATGTTTTCCAGCTGGCCATGTTTGACTACAATGGCAAACCTGGCTCAACCCTTGGTTCATGAGCGCCCTCAAACGAGTGAAATCTTCAACCTTGGTGCAAATTCCAAGCATCTTTGGTTTTCAAAAAGCTCAAAGCCCTCCAAGTTCTTGGTGGCACGTGCTTTGGCATCTGTACTGGCCGGCATCAACTGTTTGGGATTCAAATCCACCTCAATTCGAAAGAAGACATCTGTGGCCAAGACCTGATTCTCGGTGTTGAATTTGAACTTCAAGGCCTTTTGTTCCCCTCTGGCACGGAAGAGCGCCTCCAAGGTTTGTCGGATTTTGATACATCCTGTGGTCATATCCATCTTGGAACTCGGCANACTTCAAGGCCTTTTGTTCCCCTCTGGCACGGAAGAGCGCCTCCAAGGTTTGTCGGATTTTGATACATCCTGTGGTCATATCCATCTTGGAACTCGGCAAACAAAAATCGCGGTGGAGTTTGCCCACTTTGCTACTGGTCTTGCACAACATCTCCATAGCCACACGAAGNTGTGGTCATATCCATCTTGGAACTCGGCAAACAAAAATCGCGGTGGAGTTTGCCCACTTTGCTACTGGTCTTGCACAACATCTCCATAGCCACACGAAGTCTCTCAGGTGTTGCAGCTTCCGGAGATAGCAAATGGACTTGCTTCTCAGTGAGGTGCAATAAGAACGCGGCTAGCAGCTTCTTGTACAGCTCTCGTGGATTGGGATGCGAAGTCATTCGAGAAAGCACGAAGCCAGTCACCGCCTGTACAGGTCCATGTAATGATCAATGATTTTGAACCATAGTACCATAGCTTTATAGTTCTGGATAAACGTTCAACAGCTCACTAACCTCAAAAGCTCGGCCATTTGGAGGATGATTCCCCTTAGAAAAACCCATCATTCCCGTGACATCGCGACGTGGCTTCCCCGTTTCACGGCCTTCAGGGAGGACCAATGCACCGAGCAGCACCAGCCCTGTGATGCAGTGGATGTGGGGACCAAAGCCCTGGGTGTGCGTCTGATGGCAGCTTTCAACCTTAGCAACGGCAACCAGGCACTGGAAGATATTGGTGGCCAATGGATATTAGGAATAAAATTGCAACATCATAATACGACCTGTGTTTTCTAGATGCGCTAATTATGCTGGGAATCATGGTGAACCGGTGTCTGAAGTAAGGATGATTGATGGATAGTCAGGAATAGCAATGGTTCATGGCTCAATTCCGCCAGGAATGGTTGTGGGTCAACACCACGGGCCCCAAAGTTGGTCCCTTAGGTTTGTAGGTTTGGGCTACCAGTCTCGGCCGTGGATGAACTATTAGTATCTATTATTTGTAAATATCCATCATCCATTGTCAATATCAATTGTCAATATCAATGGTCAATATCCCTTAAGTACCCACGATTTGCCATCATCAAGAGCCATTAATACCCATCATTATTAATATCACTCATTAATACCATTTCAATCACTAGAATATCAAATATCTATTGTTTGTGTAGCGCCCAATCAATGTAACAGTAATGCACCAGAAAATCACCAGCGAAGCACGAGAAAAGGTGAAAAAAAAAATAGGCCCGTTTATTTCCAAGGAAAACTGCGCTGATGTAGCGCATGTCTGTCCAAATATTAACGACGAAGCTTAACTTCGTCGTTGGAAGCCTGTGACAAAGTCCGGCTAAGTCTGGTGATGCTTGGAAGCAAAAGTGGGGAACCAAAATTCTCCAAATCCATTTTAGATAAACAACCGAGGATGTTAGCAGCAAAAAAAATGATTTGCTTTTGCTCTTCCAAGTTTTTCCTATGTATAGACTCCCGCTAATGCTACAGTCATTGAGTGGCAAGCCATTGTCACCATACGCATTCAATCCCATTCATCTCTGGATGAGTTACAATATTACCAACTAGATCATCATTGGTTATATTACCCAATATTCATTCCCCCATGCCTTCCCCATATTTTAGAAGGTTATATATATATATATATAAATCGCCATTTTCTTGACTTTTCTTAGACCACGCGGCACAGCCACAACACAGGAGACAAGACGGTGTAGAAAAGGATGCGACGACGATGATGACTGAAAGACGGGCCCTTATTATAGGATTAGAATGGATTAAAGGATGGACATGATGACGACACGGACGACAATATAGGAGACAAGACCGTGTAGAAAAGGATGCGACGACGATGGCGATGACTGAAAGAAAGGACCTTTTATAGGATGACATGACGACGACAGAGACGACAACATAGAAGGCAAGACTATGTAGCAAACGATGCGGCGACGATGATGACTGAAAGAGAGGACCTTATAGGATGACATGATGACGACAAGGGGGAAAAAGAGGACTGTAGANTGTAGCAAACGATGCGGCGACGATGATGACTGAAAGAGAGGACCTTATAGGATGACATGATGACGACAAGGGGGAAAAAGAGGACTGTAGAGGATGACACGATGACGACATGAGGAAGGAAGGAAGATATTCTTGGAAATGGCAAGTCGCCTAAAGATTAAAGGGATGACCACACAAAGTTGACATTTCCAGACATTTCCTACATGTTTGAAGGAAGAAACCCTCAACATGTGTAAAAATTGTGCGCTAAACACCAAGTCTCTGAACAGCAGGAAAAGGCGACTCCCCGCAAGATTATTTCTCAAGTATTTCGATCCTTGAAGTTTCTAGTTTCACTCTGCGCAATGNAAACACCAAGTCTCTGAACAGCAGGAAAAGGCGACTCCCCGCAAGATTATTTCTCAAGTATTTCGATCCTTGAAGTTTCTAGTTTCACTCTGCGCAATGGCTCGTCAGAAGGCTATGAAAAAGCAGAACAAGACGAATGTTAAGAGCAAGAAGTCTATGAAATGTATGAAGCCTGCAAACAAGAACTCTATGAAGTGTATGAAAGCTGCGAAAGTTCAAGGAAAGAAACTTGGACAGGCGGAAGCTTTGCACGGACNTGAAATGTATGAAGCCTGCAAACAAGAACTCTATGAAGTGTATGAAAGCTGCGAAAGTTCAAGGAAAGAAACTTGGACAGGCGGAAGCTTTGCACGGACCCCTCTGGAACCAATGATGCAGCAGGTCCTCAAAACTGGCTCCACGTGGCTATTTGTTTTGGCTTCCTTAACGCAGATGCTTTGCTGCCGCGTGACAGAAATATTGAAACTGACAGGGGACGATTTCAGTTTTCGCCACCGCTTTGTGAGGATTAAACCGTTTAAACGCCAGCCAGAGGCTGGGAAGTTTAAATCCACTGAAACTATGTTATAACATCGGAGGGTTATCATACTGCCCCCCAAAAAAAAACACGTTCTGGCTGTCAAGGTTCAATCTCGTTTTCGCTTCACCCACTTACAGCCCAAACCTGCAGGTGAAAAAGTGCCTGTTGGAACTGCAATACTTTCCAAATTGCAAGCTGAAGATTTCCAATTTGTACGATACGCTGCCTGCTAGACATGCCGGGGAAGGCTTCAGGTGAGTGCGCAACAGAAAATGCAGTTCGTTTCTTCTCAACTCTCAAGATTTGAAAATTGCCAGCTGGCAATGGACCTTAAGAAAAACATTTAGGTTTTAAAACTAAACCCCACCGAATTACCGCAAAGCACCTACCTCACAGCGCTACTTCAGGCCTGGACGTCCAGGTCCGATGGTTTGAAGATGAGACTCCTCACCTCTTGATTTTGGAAAGCATTTCTCTAGAGCTTACACTGATTTAANTTCAGGCCTGGACGTCCAGGTCCGATGGTTTGAAGATGAGACTCCTCACCTCTTGATTTTGGAAAGCATTTCTCTAGAGCTTACACTGATTTAATTTTAACCAGCGTTGTTGCAATTTTGTTCATTCGAACCTGGACGTCCAGGTCTGAATTAGTGAGTTGCGTTTACCTCAGGTGACCGCCAACGGATTTGAGCATCAACATGTTGTATCTGACAGTGAATTTTGGTCGATTGCTTCTAAAAGCTCTGTGCTAAGTAAGTAGATTTCAGTCTGCCCCCGATGGCTAAGAGGGAGCAATCGGATGAGGCAGCAGCTGCTGAGGCAGTCGTGAAGCGTGCTGTCAAAGTCAAAGAGCAGCTTGCCGGTCCCAGCAGACAACTCTGCTTCCATTTCTGCCATCAATGCCATTTGGAAAGTATTGGTTCCAACAGGCACTTTTTCACCTGCGGGTTTGGGCTGTAAGTGGGTGAAGCGAAAACGAGATTGAACCTTGACAGCCAGAACGTGTTTTTTTTTGGGGGCAGTATGATAACCCTCCGATGTTATAACATAGTTTCAGTGGATTTAAACTTCCCAGCCTCTGGCTGGCGCTTCAACGGTTTAATCCTCACAAAGCGGTGACGAAAACTGAAATGGCCCCCTGTCAGCTTCAATATTCTGTCACGCGGCAGCAAAGCATGTGCGTTAAGGAAGCCAAAACAAATAGCCACGTGGAGTCGTGGAGCCAGTTTTGAGGACGTGCTGCATCCATTGGTTCCAGAGGTGTCCGTGCAAAGCTTCCGCCTGTCCAAGTTTCTTTCCTTGAACTTTCGCAGCTTTCATACACTTCATAGAGTTCTTGTTTGCAGGCTTCATACATTTCANCTTCAAGGATCGAAATACTTGAGAAATAATCTTGCGGGGAGTCGCCTTTTCCTGCTGTTCAGAGACTTGGTGTTTGGCGCACAATTTTTACACATGTTGCGGGGTTCTTCCTTGAAACATGTAGGAAATGTATGGACATGTCAACTTTGTGTGGTAATCCCTTTAGCCGACTTGCCATTTCCAAGAATATTCCTTCCTCCCTCACGTCGTCATCATGTCATCCACTACCTCACTTTCAGTCATCATCGTCGCCGCATCCTTTTCTACACTGTCTTGTCTCCTATGTTGCTGTCCCTGTCGTCATCATGCCATCCTATAATAAAGTCCTCTCTTTCAGTCATCGCCATCGTCGTCGCATCCTTTTCTACACGGTCTTGTCTCCTATATTGTCGNTTTAGATCCCATTCGTTCGTCAAGGCACTCTGCTTCCGGGCCCTCTGTTCCCGTCTCTTCTGCAACTTGTGGAAACACACTCAACTCTGCGGTCTTCATCGGAGAGGCCAGGGCCAAAAGCTGCCCCGTCCTCTGTATGGAGAATCCCCGCTGTGGCATCAGAGTGACGGAAGTCCAGATGTTCAAATGTTTAGAAAATCTGAAATGAACAGATGGTTAAAGGTGTTGCTTGGAGTCTTGGCCATCTTTTCGAATCCTGAATTCAGAACCAGATTTGTCCAAAATTGAAGGACAAGGAAACACCAGTTCAAGGACNCAATGTTCTGTCCTTTGGAAGTTCCCTCCTGTCACCTTTGCGAGCGCTTGGAGGTACGGAGCAGGTGTATTGGACTTGTCGGAGCTTTGAAAAGATGACCAGGAGGACCAAAACTGACCTTGGTGAGGTCTGCAGATCATGAAGGCACCGGTTTGTATATCAATGCTTGCTATCCCATCATCCACAGTATAATGGTTAGATGATGGTCATATGCCATTATATCATATTATATCAACCAACTAGCTGCATTACAATGATACCAAACTATATCCCAGATTTCACACCACATGTGGGACTATATATATATACCAATAAAGCCATCGTAAAACCATCATCCATCATCAAAACCATCATCAAAACCATCCTCAACCCGATCATCAACCCCATCATCAAACGTCATCATCAAACGTCATCATCAAATGTCACCATCAAATGTCACCATAAATCCATATCTACCATGATAAATATACATGATAAACCCATCATCAAAACCCATCACAAACCCATCAAAACCAACGATCAGCGAAGGTGCCAATTTCTTCGTTGACTAGCCAAGATCGCTTCCGGCCCCTGGCCACGAGTCCAACCACTGCGTCTTGTCACTTCCACCACGGTGACCTGCCGCCAGCAACGAACGGCGAACCACTGGCCCGGTTGGAACATATGGGAGGAACATGGGATAACTGGGGTAATTGTGGTAAATATGGGATAAAAACATGGTATTATGATGGGGATGCACTGGATTGATTGATGGGAAAAATTACGGTTGAAACCATTGCTTTGACCCCCCACAAATAGGGGATTCCTGTAGGTTTTCCCTTAAACATCCTTAAACCAATTCCAAACCACAAATAAATTCGAACTTGGCGAGAACTCTGTCAATTTGAATCATCATAATCCCAAATTCCCCAAAATCCAATACTGAAACTGAAAGACCCCACAGTCCCCCACCAACCCCCATGGACTCCCCAAATTTCGCACTTTTCCGCCAGAGAACCGTTTTGTAGCCGGGACGACAGCGGGATCCAGCTGGAGAAACCACCACGAAACATCCCCTGGCAGCATCTCTGTGGACGGCGACGCCGGGTTCCACACCTGGGGCACCAACGTGCGGGTCGTGTTGGCCGCAGGTGCAGGGGAGAATCTCGGGGACGTAAAGCGCAATCATTTGGTATGCATGATATATATATATATATACAATTATATTAGAAATGAATAGAAATGAGATATACAATTGATATACAATTGTAATCCACTATATATATATATATGTATATATATATATGTATGTATATATCCAATTGATACCAAGTTGTAAGGGGGATGTTTTTCCAATAATAATGGGATGACAATGGGTATGGCAATCCGGCCACCCTATTATGATCCAAGAGTATTATACAATTTGAATTTTGAGCATCCCAAAACTCAGAATGACTCGAGCCCGTAATCCTCGCCTTCCAAAATGTTACGAAGACGCTGCAGGGCCTGGTGCGATCCCNTTTGAGCATCCCAAAACTCAGAATGACTCGAGCCCGTAATCCTCGCCTTCCAAAATGTTACGAAGACGCTGCAGGGCCTGGTGCGATCCCGAGAAGGCCCGGCCCAAAAATCAACGGTACCAAAGTGACGATTGATTCTCACGAATCTCACGAAACCAAGAAATGACCTTTACAATATAAGATCGACTTGAACATATTGGAACATTAAATCTATATGGGGATGGGTCAAAACCTATTAGTAGCTATTTTAATGGGATGAACATCCATTTAGCAGCTATTTTGATGTTCACTAGGTACCAGGGTTTTGACTCATATCTTCTCAGCGGCTCCGATTGGAAAGCGGGGCCTTCTTGTCTTCCTCTTGGAGATCCCAACCCACTGGCTGCTGTTCCAAAAGTCCCAAGAAGTTCAAGACTTCCTGGCGAGGAGAGTTTGAACGTTGTGGGAACTCGCCAAGTGCTATAGTTGTGGATTCCCACTTCCCATTAAGGCAATGGTCCCATCAGATTCCCAAGTTTCTACCTCAACTATCCATATAATGCAATATGTAGTGAGAAAATATCTCTACTTGGGCTACAAAAGTGGGTATACCAATCTTTCCCCCATGAATTAATATAATCAATATGTATAGTGGTAATCTCCCTGTACAACTCCTGTTGTGCTGTGACGGACCTGGCCTTGTCAAACTGAGCCTCCTCGCCACCCCTTTGACCCGCATGATCATTCAGCGAGAAAATACCTCAAAGCGGGGCACCTGTGGTACTTGCTGCCCCCATCCCAGGCTGAACCACCAAGTACTCCAACAGGAAAAAATGGAGAATTGGAGATGAAAAACACCTGCATAGACCTATACATCTAATCTACACATAGCTAGTGTGGTAGATGTTGGACTACCATGTTGAACTACTGGAAGGTGGCAGCCAAGACAGATTGGAAGCACCTATGCGGCCAGGCAAACTGCATTTCTACCAACCATGGGCAGTGTAGCCAAGCGTCTCAAGGGCCAAAATCTAAATATGTATGCCGTGGTCAAGTCTTGTTACAATGGGCAACAACCATCCAACCTACAAATGAAAAAACATATCTTTACTTTGTCAGTCGTGAACCAATATCATTAAATTCATGACAGGCACGGCATTGATAGTTCAAACAGTCCTAGCCCATCCCATCGTAATGGTTAGTTGATAGTTATCTAGTAAACCCAGCAAACCAAAGAGTGTAACTGAAGTTAATCCCAATAAACACTAACTTTGGTGACTTTGGTGCTTCGTCATTTATAACTCCAAACCAAAGAAACACATCAACCAACATAACCTTAAGCCAAAAAATGGATCAACCCTCAAAAAATAGACTAACTGACTCACCATCAACCATCAATCATCACACCAACCATAAAACCAACCATCAACCAACCAAAAAACAACTACCCTCTGGTAAACTAACGTAACTATGGAAAATCACCATGTTTAATGGGAAAATCAACTGTTTATATGGCCATTTTCAATAGCAAACTGTTAGTTTACCAGAGGCTAAATCATTGTAATCCCCCTTGATCATCAGGTTATAGGAATCCCCTTTATAATCCCACTATTTTCGTTATAAAACCAACCATCAACCTCTAAATCCCTCAAGTTGCTGGTGCACATGGCCCACGTCTGGCTGCTGTGAGGTGTTGGGATCCAACCCATCAACAGCACGGCGCACTGCTCCTTGTCAGACCTCGCAGGGTGCCCACGCTGCACCGCGGGGGGGAAGTCAACGGTCTAACGAGGGATACTTTATAAATCCCACCAAAATGGCAGATGATCGTCTTTCATTAATGATTACTACCTGTCAATACTAATTCATGATGCATACTTATATCGATGATTAATATGCGTGTCATCCGTTATCAGTTATGCATTATTAATACTGTAGTCCATTATCATCCAGTAATTATCCAGTAATGATCCATTATATAAAATGGATAACGGGGATGGGATACCGATTGCGCCATCCAAAATTGTCTGGTTCTGTGCCGCCTCCACCAAACAGCAACGTCAAATTTCGCTGGACGTTGTACTTGGAAAAGCTTTCCACTGGGTTTCCTTTGTGCAGGGGATGGTGCTCAGCCTTCGTACCTCCACTCGCATGGAGGGACGGTTCCAAATCCTCTTCACTGCAAGACCAGAGGCTGGAAGAATTCCGCCAAACCTCAACATGTTCCCAGTAGATTCCCCCATGGCTGGATATGGCTGGTGGAACAAGCATGCGAAACATATAAAAATAACACCTTCAAATCCTATGGATGATGTATAGCCTTTTCCGAAATTCCACAAGTGACAGTTTTTTGTGGCTGCGGTTGCCCTCCCCGTGCTAGGCACAGATTGCTCTAGGTCAGGTTCATCCCCAAAAAATGTTTCTCTTGGAGGAATGAGCACAACATATCGGCCGAACAGCCTCAAAAAGCAACACATCCCGTCACATCGCATCAATATCATCAACCCATCAACCCATCCATCAAGTCACCATCATCATGCGCCATCCACTGCATTGCCGCTGGATGGTGATAGGATGCACGTGCTGCGCGCGCCAGGCGTCGGTTGGCCCTCACAGCATCTTCGTAGCTCCAACTCTGAAGCGCCCAATCTTCGCCAAATGTGTCGCCGTTATTTAAATCAGCGCCATTTTCCTGGTCCTTTTTGAGCACGAGCAACGGATGTTGGGGGTGGTACAATGTGGGAAGCTTGGGGGGATATTGATGGGATATTTAATCTCTATGTCTTATGGGTTGTTTATGGGATTATATGGAACGGTTTTGGAATGATTATATCATTTCTAGAATGAACTATCCCCAATTGTTTACCAGAAATGGCTGGGATTGAAACCATGCCTCAACTGGGTGTTTTTGATTAGCTTTGCCCGCCTTACGGATGAGAATGAGGAAGTCCTTGGGGGGCTGATGGACCACACAAACGACCGCCAGAGCTGATCAATTGGGGTTGGAACTTGAGGGAGAAGGTGAGTGTCCCAGACTCAAAGGTGGCTTTAGCTACTCTGACGAACTCTCGAAGTAGTGGTGGTTCCACCTGGTATCTTGATGTACCCTCTGGTTATCAAGCCTGGCAATGGAAAATTGTGAACATCACCCCTTTATAAAAAACAATTCCACTATAGCCATTGAGGATTTTACTTGCCATGTTTCGATACCCGGGGTATTTTGTCCGATCACGTTCGACTAAGCACTACTAATTGTCAAGTTCTCCCAAAAACGAAGGTACTTGGCTTTGTCTGAAAAGGGTCTCCCAAAATCCAGCGGTTTAGAACTTCATTTTCCATTTGAGGGTATGCCCCATTTCAGACAAACCCACGACTGGAGGATCTAGGCTGAAGTCCAACCATCGCCCAGTCTCCAAGCGCGCTTCCAAGAACTGCACGCGCTGCACATCATTTGCTTCTGCAAGAGCACCTCATCGACGTTGCGTGGACCGAAACGTTGACGAATGTCTCAATATCCGCGACCAGAAATGGTGGATGAACTTCCCAATTATGGCATTTTTCTTGCGAAAAGGATGATAATCCATGGGAAATAGATGGACATGGTGGTATAATATGGTATAATCGAGATATTGTGAAGATATCATGCGGATATATCATGATAAATTGTTCATTTCTGATTGGTTACTTGTCAGAAATGGTTAATTGATGATTTACTGCTTGCCCATCAACTGAATGGAGGTTTCAAATTGGTTTGCACCATCAAAAGGCATGGGGAGATGATTGATACCCGCAGGTGTCATAAACCATGGCTAGCTGGATGATTTTCCAGCCATGAGATGATGTGATGACACAGCCAAGGAACGCTCGTCTTCGGCGTCCCAATACCATTTGGGAAGCTGAATGGTGAAGGGAAAGACGATCTTCGAAGGTAATGGCCCCAGCTGAGATCGACTGCCAAATGGCCTGCATTCAAAATGTCCATTGAGCCCAGAAAAATCAGGCACCATGATGCCATGATGCCATGATGCCATGATTAGAAAACTCTGACATGACATCCTTGACCTAGGACGCTTTACGGATGCTCTTCCTCGGCTACTTCCGCCTTCGTTGCTCGAATTCCCCAGCTGTCTTCAGCTGCTGTTGCATGGCCAGCAGCAAATCCTTGCGATAGACCTATCAGCACATCATGGAGATGCGATGATCTTTGGGTGTGTCTGAAAATGGAGGGATACCCATAGCATCCTATGGGTTAATGACCATGATATGCTTTGATTTTTAACCATCGCACTGGACAAACCCACATGGCTCACATCTTCATGAAAGCAAATCAACAGGCCAATCGCCCTTCGACAGAGTTGCTGCAGTGCCCAGCCAATCACGACATCATCGTAATCAAAGTTGCAACAGTTGTTGAACAAGTGTCAAACATATCCGCTTTTGTCAACAGTTTTGATCTATCATGATCCAAACTGAATCATTTCGACTTCCGACCAGAATTCTTCAAGTAACGACTAATCAGGAAAACATATCAACAAAATGCATCACATCCAAGTCACTCTGCCAGTGCGGGCAGCACGGCGCTTGATCGGCGTCGTGACAGGAGTCACAGATGTGGGTGAGCCTCATTCGACTAGTCATGGCACACCTACACAGAAATTCAAGGGAAACTCCCAACATGTTTAGGGACAAAAATTGGAATTCTGTATATAAATATAAATCTCTATATATATTCTTACTTCAAAAGATGGAATCCTTGAACTGGTTTCAAGGGTCCTTTTAATCGAAAACCATTAATCGATGGTGAGAACCACGCTTAAACCAATCCAGTGATTCGCAGACAAACCGGGATCCACAATGAGAAACCATCCCCAATGATCGAGCATTTAAAGGCGATGGTAGATCATCCAAAAAAAACCGTCCTGTGGCTGAAAAAACGACAGCGACTCAAATCAATCTATTTTGATGTTGATGGCATGTATAGCAAAGAAATGACATTTGCGTGAGAATACCTCCAATTTCATGAATGAGAATGGCTCTACAGGCTCCGGGTCCAATCGCATGTTTCTGTAGCAACCTTTCTTCCCTTACTTGTATTTATACTCGCTTATACTTCTGTGCTACCTACTTGCTCTACCCCAAATATAGTCTAACGACATCCATCCCATCCGACAATCCTCCAATTACTGTCTGATTTTCCCCATTTTCCCCAGGAATCGCCAATTCCACCAGCCTTCCCCCATAGTTCCATGGTTTTCCCTGCCAGGTTCAACCCAGGCACCGCTGCTGCTCTCTGCAAAGGACACCATCCGGGCGCGGCCTCCGGGTCCACGCGAATCGCAGGCCGCCTGGAGGAAACCATCTCCGGTGCAACCATCAAACAGGGGGGATTTACCATGAAAAAATATGGGTTTCACCTGGTTTCACCGATTCTTACCATCAAAAAATGGAGATTTGCTTGTCATAAAACTTTCTATGAAGCTACACTTTTGTCCGTTTTGAGCGCAATTGAACTGTACTGGAACTGAGGAAGGTTTGCAATTTGTATCATGAGATCTCCTGCCCATCATAATAATCTACGAAGAACCCTTAACCATCACCATTGCAACCATCATTAACCACCATTTCATTGGCTACTTGACCAATTTCCTACACAAACAAACATTGAGAAACAAACCAATATCTAGCTACTTGACCGCCAATTTTCTGCAGAGACACACATGGGTTTGTCTCAAAATACCATGCCCGAATCTGGAAGCAGTAGGGGCATGATTCGCGTATGATTCGGGGTGCCTCCACTTCTGTTTCATCTAAAACCTTGAGCCCCCAAAAAAAAACATGGCCCACAATGAGTTCAACAGATCGTATTTCCATGCGCAGATCCTTCACGCCCTCATCCCAGGCCTCCCATTGAAACTTCATGCGCAAGCCAACAGAGAGATCGCCCGATGTTACGCCTGCCTCCTAGGCACTGGGTCAGGAGTGGTCAGGGCGGAGGCGATGATGTGATCTCCAATGGTATACCTGGAAATGGCTGGTTAATAACGATCAATAGTGGGTTAACAGTGGTTAAATCATGTTTAAATCATGTTAAATCATGTGAAATCTAATAGACGTTAACCGATGTTGATAGATGAAAAAGGTGGCTAATAGAGGTTCACGGATGTCAAAACTGGTCCATAGATGTTACCTGTGATAGATATTGACATAGTGGTCAATAATGCTGAATCGCGGCTTATAATGGTTCAGTAACGGTCCATAAGACATAGACTCAACTGAAAATCCAAATAGAAAAAGTTGAATCCATGGTACAAGGTTTGCTAACAGTGCCTGCCAGAACAGTCAAGGTGGAATGGCTTCGGGTTCTATACCCTCCATTACCTTCCAAATCCCAAGATGTCTATCCTTTCGATTTCTCTTCTCCACATTCATTGCTGATCTATTTCCAAGACCTTCAATCATCTCACCACCTGATATTGATTAAACCATGCGCATAGCAGCCTCAACTTGAGACCTAAACACGCAGCCCTTCCCGTAACTTGGAGTTCGCTATCTAGTTGATCAAGGCGGCACCACATGATCTGTTTGTTCCACTGGTATTCCCAAGTTCCCCCTGTGGACATCACCATGACCGCCATGGCAAGGCGCCAAATCCGAGAAATGTAAAAAAACATCGCCACGACCCGAGTTGGTTGGCAAATCATCACGTGAAATAAATCCGAAGCCTGCAGCGGTTGCGGTTCAGTAGGGGAGACTGATAGCTTGACATGGAAGCGAACTGAGGTTTACTGCTTCAATCCATCGCGACAACTTTCCCAAGTATAGGTCAAGGTTTTCATCACTATATAAAGCCAGTCAAAGCATGAAACAATCTTCATAATGCGAAAACAGAAAACGTTGAATTTCAAACTTGAGAAGATTTGGAGAGTGGTAATGAGAAAAGGTGTGCATTGGACATTGTATTGGATTGTTATCTTATACTTGGCAGTTTAAACCAACAGTCACCGGGATTCCNAAGATTTGGAGAGTGGTAATGAGAAAAGGTGTGCATTGGACATTGTATTGGATTGTTATCTTATACTTGGCAGTTTAAACCAACAGTCACCGGGATTCCACGCCTTTCCCGACAAAAAGACGTCGAATTGTTCCAGTTGTCCAGCCATCTGCGCTGCCTCCAAANCTTGGCAGTTTAAACCAACAGTCACCGGGATTCCACGCCTTTCCCGACAAAAAGACGTCGAATTGTTCCAGTTGTCCAGCCATCTGCGCTGCCTCCAAAGGCTTGGGATGAGCACTCTCGATTAGAGGCTGAAGTACTTCAAAAGTGGAAATGATGAGAATAAACTTACATAGTTATTCCAACATGCTATAAGACTAGTTAATCTGCAATCAAGTGGGAATTGTTATAAATTAATCATACTTACTCTGTGTATCTCCGACTTGTTTCATCTATGTCAATCGATAGTGAATAACTCGTTCCAACATTAGCCTGGTTCATGGCGTCCCTCTTAGATCCCTTAGGCGCTGCGTGGGGGGTGGCCACTTCCACTGGGTTAAAGGCTATGGAATCCCATGGTGAAACTCAAGCAGAACTGGAATTCATGGATCTTCATCCCCCCAAAAAATTGATGGAACATATGACAACGGTATCTGATAACATATGGGAAAATCATAGGTCTTGAATGGTTTTTACCCATCCCAGCTACAATTCATGGGAAGGCCACAACTGCTGCAACCCAGTGGCTGTGGTAGTGGGTCCCTTGGGTGCCCTGGATGCCTTTGCCCCAGCCTTTGCCCTTGGACATCCTGAGTTGGCGCCAGGTGAATCCAGGAAACCCAAGGCCATTGGATAATAGAGACCATCGGAATTCATATACAATATGTTGTGGGATATGGGAATTCATAGGGTATTATAACATTTTGAAAGGTATTGTAAGGTACTATGGGATATTGTAGCAGAACGTAGGATATTCTTCTATACCTATGATACTCCAGATTTTGATGGTGGGATGGTTTATGGCATTGGCTTTGCAACATTGCAGAAACATGTGAAAACGTGTAACATGAAAAACCATGCTGGTCTTCGTTGGATTGGAAGAAACAAGACTTGGTTTGTCGATCCCAGCAAGACACAATAAGGAACACCCAGCTGTTTCTTGGTCTCACACCTAGGCCGCCAAGCCACTGAAAATACTGCTGCTGTTTGGCAAACCAAGGCGCCATCAGTCCGTACGGCTTCGTTTCTGAAGACTTTGGGCTGGATTGCTTTTTTGAGCAGCTGGCAGACGAGGCAACAAAAGGCACTGGTACTCCAACAGAGTAACTGTGTACTTTATTCTTGTTGTGCAATGTGGCTTCCTGCTCGAAATTTCCCAGACAAATATCTGATGGCCAACATCAAGGAGTCAGCACCTAGTTGAGGACTCAGCATCTTGCGGCGCAAGAACTTGGCCTCGGTACATGCAAACATACCTCCTTTGGCGGCTTTAATGACTGAAACGAAGGTACGACCACAACCCCCAAAAAATCGAGTTGATGCTTGGAATCTCCTAAAACCTGGAACGAGGCAATGATCATTTCATAACATAAGTGATGGATTCGGATTGGGAGGAAACCGAAAACATCATGTTTTACTCGTACAGCTGTTCGTCCGCAGTTCCACCACTGACCAAAGTGTGAGATCGCTCCGCTTCCATCAGATTGTTTGAGTTTCAAAGTGATGAATTTTTGGAAGCATTCTGAGTCTAGTAAGAGAAATATAGAGAAATAACTATCCATCAAAGTCTAGTTCGTGATGTTCACAGCATGCGGCCCACGCATGAAGCACTCAGATCGTTCGATGGCACGGCCTTGGAGGTGAGTCGAAAAACATGCAAAATGTCGTGCAAATGTCGTGCAACTCACCTCCAACCACACCAATAGCGAAGGGGAGGCGGCCGAGATGCAGGAGACGTTGCTCCAGTTCCATGGGTTCCCCCACAGCTCCAAGACCTCAAGCCGCACCAGGCCGTGGAATGCATCTGTAGGGATGCTGCTGATCTTGTTGCTGTACAGATCGAGTTCCTGCAGCTGCGCCAGGCCCTGGAATGCATCTGGTGCGATGCTGCTGATCTGGTTGTATGACAGGTCAAGTGATTTCAGCCGCGCCAGGCCCTGAAATGCATCTGGTGCGATGCTGCTGATGTCGTTGCTTTGCAGCTTCAGCGTCTCCAGCTGCGCCAGCCCCTGAAATGCATCAGTTGGGATCCACCTGATCTCGTTGCCGTTCAGAGAGAGTTGCTGCAGCTGCACCAGGCCCTGAAAGGCATTTGGTGCGATGCTGCTGATCTTGTTGCTGGACAGATCGAGATGCTGCAGCTGCACCAGGCTCTGGAATGCATCTGTAGGGATGCTGCTGATCTTGTTGCTGGACAGATCGAGATGCTGCAGCTGCACCAGGCTCTGGAATGCATCTGTAGGGATGCTGCTGATCTTGTTGCTGGACAGATCGAGATGCTGCAGCTGCACCAGGCTCTGGAATGCATCTGNTGTAGGGATGCTGCTGATCTTGTTGCTGGACAGATCGAGATGCTGCAGCTGCACCAGGCTCTGGAATGCATCTGTAGGGATGCTGCTGATCTTGGTGCTGGACAGATCGAGATGCTGCAGCTGCACCAGGCTCTGGAATGCATCTGTTGGGATGCTACTCATCTGGTTGCTAGACAGATCGAGTTTCTGCAGCTGCACCAGGCCCTGGAATGCATCTGTAGGGATGCTGCTGATCTGGTTGTCAGACAGCTCCAGCGTCTCCAGCTGCGCCAGGCCCTGACATGCATCTGTTGGGATGCTACTCATCTGGTTGCTGGACAGATCGAGATGCTGTAGCTGCACCAGGCTCTGGAAGGCATCTGTAGGGATGCTGCTGATCTTGTTGCTGGACAGATCAAGATGCTGCAGCTGCACCAGGCTCTGGAATGCATCTGTAAGGATGCTGCTGATCTCGTTCCAGTACAGATCGAGTTTCTGCAGCTGCACCAGGCTCTGGAATGCATCTGCCGGGATGCTGCTGATCTGGTTCTTGTACAGATTGAGTTTCTCCAGCTGCACCAGGCCCTGGAATGCATCTGCCGGGATGCTGCTGATCTCGTTGTCGTACAGCTCCAGTGTCCACAGCTGCGCCAGGCCCTGGACTGCAGGAATGGTGGTCAATCTGTTGGATCCCAAGCGTAGCGTTCGGAGCTTGCGCAGTCCTGTGAAGGCTGCTGGGTCAATACGTCGGAGCCTGTTTTGGCTGAGGTCTATCAGCTGCAGCTCGGCATTGTGGCCGAAGACGGCTCCGAGCTCCGTGATGCGGTTGCCATCCACGATGTCTCGTCCGTCGACGACTTTGCCGCCCAACAGGAGCTGTTCCAAGAGCGGCAGTTGTCGCAGCAGCGTGGCCGAGAGGTGCGACAGTTCGTTGTCGCCTTGGCATCGTGGTATCGTNGGCAGTTGTCGCAGCAGCGTGGCCGAGAGGTGCGACAGTTCGTTGTCGCCTTGGCATCGTGGTATCGTGACATAAAAATCCATGGAACAAGGCCTTCCAGGCATCAGATCGCATCAGATAATATCAGATACAAGTCAAATCACAATAATGGGAAATTATTGAGTTTCAGCTGCTGGCAGGAGACTCATGGCCAACAGCTTTAGCTTCTCCAAGCCTCTGAAGGCATTGTCGTGCAGCTCTTGCAGCTTCGTCCGCGTCAAGTCGAGTTCCTCTAAGCATCGGAGACCTNGCCAACAGCTTTAGCTTCTCCAAGCCTCTGAAGGCATTGTCGTGCAGCTCTTGCAGCTTCGTCCGCGTCAAGTCGAGTTCCTCTAAGCATCGGAGACCTGAAACATCAAAGATGCATCCAGTTTGGCACATGTAACAAATAAATACAAATAACACGTGAATCGTTCATTGTTTGACATAGCGTTGCAGCAGTGTGCAATAAACCTCAGGCCTGTAAAGAGGTTGGGAGGCAAGTGGATCAACGTGTTATTCGACAAGGATAGGCGCTGCACACGGCAGCCCAGTGAGCTGAAAGCCTCTGGATGAATGGATGTGATGTTCTTGCCCGCCAGATTAACCTGAAATCGAAACACAACGGCACACTGCGGCACACGGCTATATCCAAGCAAACAACATCAAACAACGTAAACATAGCGGACTCCACTGGTCGCCGCCCCTGCCTGTGTTTGGCGGAGGACGGCAGCAAATGAGCAGCTGTGAACTTCTAGACCACTTGAGCCTGGGCCACTCCTGGAGCACTGGCATGGAAAGCACCTTGGAGGCGCGGGGAACATCAGGACAACATCAAAGAGCGCAACCTCCAACAAACATGATACAACGTTGACGTGTCACATGTCCTGAGAGCTTTGCTTCATGTCCTTTCCGTGGGTCATTGGAAACCCTTCCTGCCAGGGCGATTGAGGAAGCAAAGCTGCTCGAAAAAAAACACACGCAACTATACACGCAAGTATTGTTTGGATTTTGTTTGGTAGTAGTTGTCCTCCGTGACGACGAGAACTGTCAGCATCACCAGAAGTCCCATGGAGAGGAAAGCTCCGAAGAGTCTCGAAAGGCACGTGTGTTTCTGACGCTGGCTCCTGACGCAGAAGCAAAAACAGAAATAAAACATAACAAACCAATACAAACCAAAAGAACATCTTTTACTTTCTTGGCACTCAAAGAAAATGCGGTGCGCCGCTGCACCGTGGAGCTTCTCATGTGCTGGGCCTGCTTTGCACGGGCAAGTTCCAATTGGTCCGTTGCAGGACGTGCGCAACGCAGCAAGCGTGGGCCAAGTTGATGTAAACCGCAGCATACCCGACAAAGTCCGTGGGGAACGCAAACGCTGGACTGATGCGATTGCCTCAAATGGTTTCAACATGTTTCAAGGAAACTACACAATGCGGTCAAGCAAAATCCTATGCGAAATCCGAACCTCGCAAGTTTCCCGCAGTCTTTTGGCTGAGCTTCTGAAGCTCAACGTCAAGTCCTCGCCAAAGTTACCCCAAGCATCTGCTGCTGTTTGCAATCGCAGCATGGCTACCAAGACCTGCAGTTGCCGATGGCNTTCTGAAGCTCAACGTCAAGTCCTCGCCAAAGTTACCCCAAGCATCTGCTGCTGTTTGCAATCGCAGCATGGCTACCAAGACCTGCAGTTGCCGATGGCGGGGCCTTTCCTGCATTACATTGAAGGCAAGGTGAATCAAGGGCGGTAAATTCATGTAAAAACTGTTCAAATCTGGCCCGACCTGAAACCAAGACACCATGCCCAGATAGGTCAAGATGTATCCAAGATCCAGAACTGCATCCGTCAGGGCTGCTCCGATCCGAGCCCTGGGAGTCGGGAAAATCAAAAGCACCAGTGGGTAAACGATGTTGCAACAAAGCAGGACGAAAAACGTCCAAAAACCCACCGCGAGCAAACGGGTCGTGCTGGCATCAGCTTGGTGTTGGGCAAAGGTGACGAGGCCCCGCATCAAAGAGATTTTCCCAAAGGCTTGAACTACAACGGTGAAGCATTGCAGTAACACGACCTTGATCGGATAGTAGAGGCCGCGCAGTCCGAAATATCTTTCCTCAGCACAAACGGAAAACCCCATACACACCAAGCGATAAGTGCGACAAGTGTNCGACCTTGATCGGATAGTAGAGGCCGCGCAGTCCGAAATATCTTTCCTCAGCACAAACGGAAAACCCCATACACACCAAGCGATAAGTGCGACAAGTGTCCAAGCTGATGCTTCTTTCCCATTCCTAGACATATCCTAGACATCTATTCTCGAGCCGGGAAAAAAACACAGGCATAAACAAATGCCCTGCCCAGTAACATAAAGCATCTGAGTAGGTTTTGGCCGCTTCTTGCNCCTAGACATCTATTCTCGAGCCGGGAAAAAAACACAGGCATAAACAAATGCCCTGCCCAGTAACATAAAGCATCTGAGTAGGTTTTGGCCGCTTCTTGCTTATCTTCCAGCGCAACAACTGCTGTAGGAAAATCACCACCAAGACCAGATACGGCAGTGCCAGGGATGCGGCCTTAGTTCATCCAATTTCCGCAAAGTTTCAAGCCTTTAAAAGTCAAAGAACTTTGCAATGCAAACACATTCAAAGCATGAGTTGTTTTGCAGCTTTGCATGTGCTTTGCACTTATTTCATCTTATTTCTTCCTTCGACCCGCACCTGCAGGACAGTCTCACCGGACTCCTCCGTGTCCAACAGCAAGACATCAAAAAAAAAGCCTGGTAGATGAGAACGGATCCTGCAAGCGAGTCGGGCCAATTATCCAACAGAAATCTTAGAAATCTTGGCCTCCAAAATGAATTTGAACGAAAATTGGAAATGAACAGTACTAAAAGAGCCCATACACAAGCAAGTCGCTCTGCTATTGTGCTTGAATAGCCGAAAGAAAGGCTACAGAATGATCAGAATAGTTTTAGGAAGACTCACGACGGCAGCATGAAACAAGCAGAGCGGATTTCCTGTGAGCGTAGCGTAGGAAATACTGCGCTGCCATGAAAAGGGACACCAGCAAAGACACAATTTGCAAGAAGGTTGTCCCTGCAATAATCAAAGGTCTACGCATGTCGGAAACATAGTTGCGCAGCCTCGCAATGGCGCACGGATTGCTCAGGATTCGCATGTTGCGTCATGTTACGTCACCAATGTCACCATCACTCATACAAAGTTTCAGACAATAAATGTCAATAATGCATGATTCAGCCCNGAAGTTTCCCACTTCGATTTGACATCATCCAACAGCCCAAAGTGCTCGGCCAACTTGGTGACATCGCTGCACCGATTCTCCAGCCTGATCTGAGACTTCAAAGACGAAATGACAACTCCAAGCGAACGGAACTTGTTTCAGGCTTCATCAGGCTTCGAACCAAAACTCTTCACTACCACAGTTGCGACAGTTGCGTCTATAAATCAAACACATCTCTGGGGCCCGTTCAGCTATATAATGCTTGTGACCTTCACTCTTACCAGCTGGATTGACAACCCACAGTCCCCATATGTCCCCATAGTCCCATGAATGATGGGGCCTGGTGAGATTGAGATCCATGAGAAAAATGGAGGCATAGTAATTGTCCATCTCCAGAACTACCTGCCAAGCGCATCAAATCACCGAATCGTGATGTTGAAACATGTTGAATCCTTTGACATCCTTTGACCATTGGCTCCATGGCCGTTGATTTTGCTGAAAATTTCGGTTCCTTCATCATCCGTCCCACATCACAAGTCACATCATGTTTTCACTAACATGAAACATGCATTCAACCCACCCCGAGCCACCACCATCTGGCAGCACTTGTGGCCGCTCATCTCTGCAAACGTGTCTCGCACAGCTGCGATCCGCCAGGACGATTCTTCGCTGCTGAGCCTGTCCTGCCAGGAGCGATCGGATTAGCATGGCTATGCCTGAGACCAACGAACGAATTAACGAATATTAACGATATGTTCCTAATTTTCAAGCATGTGGCTCTGTTCATTTGTGCAAACCCGAGGCTGCGTCTGAGAACATGTCATGCATCAATGCACAATCTGTCAATACACAGTGGAAGGAAAACCGATGCTGACGCACCTTGAGGCCGTTGAAGGACTGCTGCACACCCAGCATGTCTTCGCAGATTAATTCGCATCGAAGTGCGTCCAGCACTTTTTGCGGGCCTTGCTTCGGTGAAAGATGCCGAAACAGAACAGTTCAGCAAGCAACAAGACTTGGGTAGGGCGGAATGAAGTCCCCATACTTTATTATTGATCTTGTGAGAAGATCTTGCATTCACGCACATTGTTCAGAGGCACAAAAGCGCGCAAGTGTCTTCGCAAGCATCCTCAGGGATTTCGCATGTTGCTTTATTTCACAAGTTGCGCATTGCTAACTACGTTGGAAACCTTCTCAAGGTCATTTTTGAAGTCTGCGTGGATAGTTTTGGACAATCACACATTGTCGCACTATTCTACCCAAATAGCTTCCTGACCACCACTGCAACTATACTTTTGCCTAAATTGTGGGTGCACGATGAATAAGAAAAAACAGGAGCCAGCTAACATAGGGGAGTCGCATTGCCGCTCTTCGTCGCTTAAAGATGTCAGCAGCTTCATCTTCACTGCAGCATCGGGCAGCGCCACATTCATAGCTTTCCTGCAGACAATGCCAGACACAAAGAGGAAGTCTGGGCCTTGGGGAAGATCAAAAAACAAAAAACAGACGAGGCGCCACAACAGAGGCAGGTGTCGCTGTGCATCAAGGAATATCTCACGCCTGCAGGCCCGTACATCAAATGGAAACTAGGAACGAAGCTGTTCTCTCGGGGACAACATCAAAACAACAGTTGTGAAGTCAAGGGGAAGAATCACATTTCTGAGAACCCTTGAGACATCCCAAATGTTCACAACTCTGGAAGAAAAATTGTTTTGTCTCATGCTTCCAAGACACAAATCAGCGCTTCGTTGGCACAGGTCTCGGGGATCTGCAAAGCCGCAGCCCATAGTAGGAACCCTGGGAACTTGAAGCATGTTGCCGGGCAGCTGCAGCACCTCAAGGAGCATCACGTGAAAGTTTTGAACAAAAAAATAGACTAAGGATGACTAAGGCACATTTTTTGAGAACAGTTTTGTCCAGTTTGACATGGCCTTTGGCTGATCATGGGACTCATCTTGTGACTTGATCTTCTCCCGTTCACTCGGCTGTCTTCAAAAGACTGGTTCTCTCGGAATCTCCCTGCTGGGGGACACGTGGTTCACACCTCTCAACAGGAAATACTTCTTCCATCTTCTTCCTGCATCTGTGAGTTTAAATAAATTCGCAAGGGGGTATGCTGTGTATTGAGACTACTCAGAAGGGGGCATCGAAGAAGCAGGGCGCCTGCGAATAACTTGCTTCAGTCCGAATAACTTGCTTCAGTCGCCAAGCACAAATTCAAAGCCTGGACTCTCATCTGGTCAAGGCGAGCGCTCGTAGTCACCAGGCTGCCTCGAAGCGGCAACCGAACCTCCTGGCTGCCCTCTAAGATATATATTATATATATTATGTATATTATATATATATATATATCATAGGGTGGCGAAATGAATTGCTGCATATTGCTGCGACGCATTGAACCCTGATACAAGCTGATACTGTACATGCTTACCATGCATCCCAATTGCTGCAATGCTGTTTGATGCTGATTTGCGTGCCAAGCATGTGCAACCTTAGACATTATTTTGACGATTGTTGTGCCATGTTGTGCCAGAGCTTGAGGTGATGACCATTCTGCTTGGCAAGAACCGGGGGGCACGGTCTTATGTTTTAGTTTCGTTTGATTTTCTGCATGTCCATGTCTAAGTTTCTGGTGGTTTCTTGGATCAGAAGGACCAAAGGGACAACTCCACTTCCGACGGCCAAACTTTTGGACAAACAAAATCCATTCGCCATCGCCGGTATAGGCACTGCCACCCTCGCCGAGTCACAAAGCACTGCAACCGCCAACAATGTGCACGTCACAGCCCATGGAACTCCCAGTGACTCCTCCAGTGATAAGCACGCCACAGGGTACCTGTGCAGGNTCACAAAGCACTGCAACCGCCAACAATGTGCACGTCACAGCCCATGGAACTCCCAGTGACTCCTCCAGTGATAAGCACGCCACAGGGTACCTGTGCAGGGACATCATCACTGTGACATCAGGTCCAACCGCAAGGAGAACTGACCAGCAACTGTCACTGCATTCACGACGTTCGGAGGGTAAGTGCCAAACACACGGAGTGTCCTCACTAAGTGCAACTCAAGCACAATGAGAGGAGGATGGCAGCCAGGGTGATTGGATGCTCAATCTCGGCTGCGGCCTGCATGGCAAAAAGTAAGCTGAGCTCGGTCCAACGCCAAGCCTCAAAGCAGGGGGAAGAAGCTGTGCAATGGAGATTGCCCAAGCAGGCCCAAGCCAAAGCAAAGCTGTGCAATCTGCCAAGTATTAAATAAGTATAACATATTATAATATATTATAACTGAGTTTATACAATCCAAATACAATCAAGCACACGCTCCCAACAGGTCCAACAATCGTAGCCGTTGTGGCTGCGCCCAAGTGGTTTCAAGGGATTCCACAGTGGCCAAGGGGCTGTCCGGCAACAGGATGCCAGTTTCCAACAGTGCCGTCGCAGCCGATGTTTTCGGCAAAAACCATGCNGCAGCTGCTGTGGCTACACGGAAAAGGAGCTCGCCCAGATCCACAGTCGATGTCAATGCCCTCCATGTCGTTGTCAATGTCCACGTCCACAGCTTTGCTACCAACCATCTCCACCTCCTTGCCGGAAGCTGACAAATACATTATGCATCATTATGATGATGGTGATTAGGGGAATTTTGCCCTGGTTCTCAATTGCAGAAATGTTTCTTCAATCAAGTTGTTATGTTGTCGCCCCAAATTGTTGTGTTGCTGAAAACGGGTCCTGGAGTTCCAAACATTGAAACAACATCGAAACATATCGAAACGACGTCGGCACAACAATCGATTTCGGGAAACACCGAAATCGGATCCTCGATGGTTTCCATCTGGCATCGCCACCAAGATCTTGACCAGGACTGTTCAGCAACCCCCTCGCGTTCGCAAAAACGTGGATAAGTTGNGGTAGACCATGGTAGACCTACACTGGTCAACATGGATTAACATCTAGCTTGAATCTTTCGAAATTAAGACAAGTTCAGACGTATCTCAACTCCTTGGGTCCTTGGGTTTCCCGCAAAAACCATATACCAACTCAGCACAACAGTTCCGAAAGTTCCCCAGCCTCGATCACTAAGCGAAGGTCGAGCCCTCTCTGGGCACTCTTCAGTTCTTTGACACAGGNAAGTTCCCCAGCCTCGATCACTAAGCGAAGGTCGAGCCCTCTCTGGGCACTCTTCAGTTCTTTGACACAGGCATACCTTGAACCAAATCACACGTGAGATGAGAACCTGGCCCAAACATGCCCAAACCACTCCACTCCAAGCTGAACACTCGGGATATCTCGGGATTCAATGTGGCAGGGGTGGCAATGCGCCATGGCAATCAAATGCAATGCATCCGAGGGTCAGTGACTGCCTGGCTTCGATGGAAACGTTGCAACTGTTCACCTGCAAGACCAACTCTTCCAGCTGCAGTTTTGCGAGTGGCTCCCATGAGCNGAGTTCCACCAAGGACCTGAGAAATTTCTTCAAAACACGCTGGACACGCACTGATTCTGCAATGTATATAACGGAATGTAGTGTAGAGTAATGTACTGTAATGTAATGCAATGTAATGTAATGTACAGTATGATATACAATTTTACACATGTGATATAGATACTATCCTGTTGCATCATATCAAGAAAAGGCATCCGCATCAAACTCG